>KN493044.1:12497-23762 GCA_000787155.1 Scartelaos histophorus
CCTCACAGTTGTGGTGAGCTGGAGGACATCTTCTGTGCCGTCACTGGTTTGTTTGTGCTGTCTCTGGATAAACTTCCTGAATCATAGCCACTCAGGAACAAAAGACCTACAACTATGACATTTAAATGAGCTTGGCCCCGCAGTTCAGGGATTAAAGTAAGGGCCCATGCTAAATTTAAAGGTGCACAGTGTGAGTTTTCTTTTGGAGGGTTCGCCACCTGTCTCCATGGAGATTTAACCACAGCAGGATCATAGTATCTGGCACCCTCTGCTGGATAAAAGCATTTAGCATAGTAAATAGTGAAAAAGTTACACTGAAGGAGAATGTGCTTTAAAAACACAAAGGAGCACAATTTGAAGAAGATTAGCTGAAGCAGAGGGAAACATCTTCAGCTCTTGATGTGACGGCCAGAGTGTTTCTGTGTGGAAGGAACAACAATTTTTGGTGAACATTATTGTCGTGGCTCATGGCAGATTGATGGAGTT
Source organism: Scartelaos histophorus (assembly GCA_000787155.1). Lineage (NCBI taxonomy): Eukaryota > Metazoa > Chordata > Actinopteri > Gobiiformes > Gobiidae > Scartelaos > Scartelaos histophorus. The sequence goes on from KN493044.1 coordinate 12,984, forward strand.
CTCTGGATGGAGTTCTACACATTAAGCATTGTGGAACTGCACTCGCTGACAGAGGTCAGGACGTATAGGGACGTTAGAGACGTTCTATAGAGACATTCTAGATGGACATTATGGACTTTCTGTAGGGACGCTCTAGAGCGGGGGTGTCAAACCCAAATTAACAGAGGGCCAAAAGTAAAAACTGGGACTAAGTCGTGGGCCAAACTAAATATTTATTGAAAATTTTCACATATACATAATACATAGTTAATATGATCTCTCTCTGAGTTTGGCATGTCTGTTCTAGAGGGAGGTTCTAAAGGGACATTGCATGGAAACCTTCTATAAGAATGTTCTATAGGGATGTTCTAGAGGGGCATTGTATAGGAAGGTGAAGGTAAAGTGACATTATGTAGAGATCTTGAATGTTCTAGATGAAGGTTATATAGGGAGATTCAACAGATTCAACATTCTATAGGGACATTATATAGAGACCTTCTATAGCGACTTTCTAGAGGGAGGCTCTACAGGGACATTCTATAGAGATGTTCTATAGAGATGTTCTATAGGGACGATCTATAGGGACATTCTAAAAAGCAAAACATCGGAACAAGCCAAAAATCTCACTTTGCTTAAATCTAGTTGACAGAAAAGCACAAACACATTTGACTCCACAGATGCACATCCGTCGGGTCACCATGTTTGTTTTGGTTTGTTTAGAAGCTTCACCTTTGGCCTCCGCCCCCACACCACAGCATTGCTCTGTGATTGGCCAGTCTCCATCCTACCAGCAGACAGGCTCTGATGCACCAGCGGGCTCATGCCAAGATAATCACAAGTATCACGAAAATCCATCTTGATATGCAAGGAGCTGTGCTTGAAAATGAAATTCCCCTTGGGGACAATAAAGTCTAATGTTTAGAGTCAAGGTTAGAGCATTAAACCATTGTTAAAAAGCATTCAGTTCTGCATATTATGGGACCTTAAGTGCCTGTCTGTGCAGTGTTTATCTAGCTAAGTATCTGCTTATTGAGATATCATCTTGTAAGTTTAGCTTTAGTTGCTTTCTTTTGTGCAACTGTGTATTGTATGTGTAGAAGTGAGCAGATGGCGCGGCACAACTTGTAAAATATGCAGTTTCTTCCTTCTTCTTTCTCTCTCGTACTCTGTGACTTTCTCCTTCTTTCTCTCTCTCTCTGTTTCTCTAGATGCCGTTCTACCTTAGGGCATAACTGTGTAGTTTTGATTTGAGCCCAATGGTAATTCCAGTGTGTCGCGGTGGTAAACAAACAGGAGAAAAGGCAGTGGAGTGATTGACACTTTTGGCTCGGGGACATGACAGCACAGAAAATGGAGCTGTGTTCGTGTGAAAAAGTGGACTTTTGGGGAACATGCAAAAAGCTCCATCTGAGTGTTGGCCAAAATAGTCTCCTGGAAGCTAGCTACAGCTTTTGTTTACTTTGTACCATTTGTAGTACATTGGGCATTAGTGTACCTAAGAGGATACAAAATGCACTCAGGGTTTACAGAATACTACAGCTACTATGATCCTTATTTGGGATCATTACTTAAGTATACTATATATTGCATATCAAATTTAAGATCAAGATTTTTTGTACATTTAGTTATAGTTGTAGTTTTGTTTGTTTGTTTGTAAATGGTGAGGTTTATGGCATGCTTAATACTTTACTTCCTACTTCCTTCAACAATTACAACCATACCAAATTTTTCATCATTTTAATAATAAATAAATAAATAGATAAATAAATAAAAGAATAAATAAAATGCATTCATCTCAATTTACCGGTAAATAATACTTACCCTGGTAGCCATACAAGTACTGTCCTACAAAGAACTTCAATCAATCACTAAAAAACTTTATTTATAGAGCATTTTTCATATAAAAATGTAAGACAAAACGTTTTAATGTTTATCTTTTAACTATCTTTAATATCAGGAATCTGAAACTATACTATAATAATATCTCTAACTATAATCTATGTATAATCTACTATAATTGTAACTAAAGTATAATTTGGAACTCCATCCCCCTACAAAGCTAAGCTAAACTAAACAGCCTGTAAGTGACAATGTAGATGCGATTGGAGTCACTTCCCCTCCCCCTGCTAAATGTTGCTGAATCCGTTTCATTTTATAAGTCAATAGGCAAGCCCAGTGTCGGTAACTACACCCAAAGTTGTCATTGCATGTTTCCAAATGTCTTCCTGATTTGTGACGTTAACGTGAATAGAGCCTATATGTAGCGGAGGAGCTTTGAATCTGTCTTTGGAGGTAGAATCGTAAAGAAATGTAGCTCTGTGTGGGTTCAGATGGAAGGCACTTAAAATCATCATATTCCATGTTTTTTTTTTAAAGTATAATAAGATCAACATTTTAATCACCATTTTGCAATTCAGCTTAAATGTGCCATGGAAATTATTTTACCCAGAAGCTAAAATAGTCGTCTCCCCACTGGGTGCAGTACAGCCCCACTGTCTTGGGCATGGGGCTGTTTTCAAGGTCATGATTCCCACTGACAAACATCAGCTGGATGGACGGGTTTGTGCCCTTGAGCGCTGCCTTTAGATCCCTCACTTATTCTTCTTTGTACGCCATGTCTGTGTGGGATAAAACAATCATACACACTGTTCAGTATTCAGTTACAACAGGTTTCAAACATGAGAATTTTGGACATAGGGCCTAATTTCCTAGTGAGAGTGTTGTAGATGTGTGGAGTCACTTTTTTAAAATAATCCATCCAGTGCTAGGCTAGTGCATGTCAATGGGCATAGTTGGTCTGTCACTAAAAACAGTCTTACCCACTCTACAAAACACCTGAGGTAAATCTATTATTATTCCAGACTGTCAATTTGAATTTCTGTGTTGATAGTATAATTTTAGAAGTAAAACCAACCTTGCATTTGAAGGATTTATGTCTGAGCAGCAGCGAGTTGTACTTCCTGATAGCGGCGGACTGATATCACCGCTGCTGCTGAGAAAATAGTCCCTCAGCATATGACGATTCATGCGATGCAATGTTGATTTTACTTTTTAAATTATTATAGCAACACGGACATTTGCATCGACAATCTTGCATAATAATAGATTTTATAGATAATGGAAGAAGTTTTAGTGACAGGCTAACTATGCCCATTGACATGTGCTAGCCTAGTACCAGCGACCTCTGCAAATACAAGGACTGGATGGATTATTTTTAAAAGTGACTCTACACATCTCCAACACTCTGGCTCATTAGTGAAAGAGGCCTTATGTCCCTATGCCCTATGAAATGGGATTTTGTATCAGAAAAACCAGGATATAAACAGAGCAGACCTGTGTGATGTTACATAGTACTTGAATTGCAGTAGCCACTAGAGACAGCACTCACTTTTTGACGCTAGGAACAGTAGCCAAAGCTGATGCAGCACTACACTACTGCACACGGTTTAGTTTAAAATGGATTTGGTGTTTTTTTACACTTTCATTGAACTCAGTCTTCGTATGTTCTAGTGTTTGTGTGAGCTGCACAGTCGCTGGTGTGGCCGTCCTCTGAGGTAGTGCCATGTAACAGATGGTTCCTCGCTTTCACACACACTGCATGGGTCAGCCTCCACGTGAACTCAGCCTGATTTATATTCTCATCACGGGCTCCTCACACCACACCGCGGAACATGGGACAAATCTGAAAACATCCAGGGACCAGGAGGTATTCCCCAGCCGAGTGACAGGTTTTACCCCGGACCTCCTGGTGGGACATGCCCAGTTTGACTCTTATCTTTATCTTGGGTTGTCTGTGCGGTCACTCTGCTAATTGGACTGCTGCGTCTTAGTCAGGTTGTTGCTGTAAATAAATTGGTTTTCCATTGTCCTACCTGGCAACATAGAAGTTAAATAATCGATTTTTTAATTTTATTTTTTGTCAATATCCAATGTTTGTCTTGCTGCTATGGCTGATAACGAACAACCATTAATTAGGACTTTGTGGAGCTTTCTACCCTGTTATAATGTTTCCTCATCAAAAACATGCCTGAAGAGGTTTTAGCGATCTCTCCTGGGTTATATTCAAACTTTTTTAATCTATAAGATTCTGTACAAAGCTCCGTCCACAAGCCTACGTCAAGCACGGTTTTATGTGACAAAACGTGATACAAAACTGTACACAACTTCACAAACCTGGCGCGATGTACAGTAGTTTCTTCTACAGTTATTGTTTTAGCCTCACTTAAACCTCTTTACTCCTTGGTAGAAGATGTTATAGACTTTTTGTGGCATTCTCAACTCCACAATGAGGTAATTCAGGACGTCCTCTACTCTGTTTTTAAACTCATGCACCTTCACTGGAATAATTTGGATAGTTTCAGCCCTCAAATTGCCAATCTCAGTTTATCCAAAGGTCAGAGTTAGCTGTTAACAGAGCGTTTTGAGCTTTGGAGATGTAGACAGACTAGTAATGCAGGATTACTCAAACATGTGAGTGAAACAAAACACAACTCGATGTCTATTTTTGAGGAGGCAATTGCATTCTAACATGGCTTAAAGGTTGTATAGAGGATTTTCCAATGAAAGAGAAATAAGGCGAGTAGAAACGCCTCCTCCCATCTCCTCCTGATGCTTGAAATCATGCTTGTTTACAGCCGGTGTGCGTTCAGAATTGCTAAACTAATTGCTGTTGAAGTGACCTGTCCAGAAGTAATTTAGCTCCAGCGCATCAGTCTTTAGACCCTTCGTCTCCTTCAGTGATGCCCTCGCTGTAACGAATCTCCAAAAATCACCTTCATTTGGCTTCGCTCCTTTTCCCCTTTTCTTCTCCCTTCAGTGACCTTAAAAACAAACTTTCTAACTGGTAGTGTACTCTTCTCTGTCATTGCAACAAACTTTATGTAAACTGCGAGGAAGCTATAGCTCGAAATAGCCGCTAAGAACCACTGCGTTGGTTGAGTAAACGGCGTATATTAAGTGCGTGGGAGGCTGCTGCATCTCTATAATGCTATTTTGAACTTTCTTTGACAATTTGAGGCTGGAAAGAATCCTCCATGCAACCTTTAACGCTCACAAGAGTCAATTTTGTGTAATATAAGACCTTTAAACCCAACCAAATGGACAACACTGTGTACTAAAAGTGGAGATGAGATCATGGTCACCAAACAGGACCCCTCCTACTTGGCCGTACCTTGAAATTCTTTCCAACAAAGTGACTAACGTGATTGCCATCTGAAATAGCAGGGCACATTTAAAGCTAATGCGTTCTGAAACATGGCGCTAATCTGTACAAAGTCTTGCTGTGCCCGTCATAAACAGCATCCCCGCTGCTTCACTTCCTCACCTTTTTATGTTACCACGGAAACTGCTTGGCCAGCCACCAGAGAGAGGCCAAGGAAGAAAACATGTTGGCAAGCCACAGTGAGAAAAAATGAAGCGAAATATTCATCACGTCAAACAAACATTATAACATGCTACCACGCTAACCTAATACACGCTCTGGCAACCGGTAGGACCACATGGAGCTGGTGAGCGATGAGATAATGCTCAGTTCTGCTTCGGTATCATTACGAAGGAAGAGGAAGCATCCAAAACCCAAGTGATCCGTGCTATAGTGGTGCGTGTCCATGTTATAGTGGTTTCCTCATCGCAAACATACCTGGAGTTGTGTTTCGTTTCATTCGCACATGTTTAACGCACAAACTCCACACAGCTTTAACAGAATTATTTGGATTTGCCGGCTTTTTGAGTTTTTGAGACGTAGACAGACTAATAATAAAGGATTACTCAAACATCCAACCATCAATTTTCTTGGGTTTTATCCTGGGCCAGGTCGTGGAGGCAGCGGTCTGACTTTCTATAGCTTTTCCAGGGGGTGAATGAAACAAAACACAACTGCAGGTTTGTTTTTGATGAGGTAACAGCTTTAGAACCTGTTTTTAAGCTCACAAGAGTCACTACACCGTGGGATATGGGTCCGTGTACCGTTCTTTCTTTTGAATTTCAATTACAAAATTTTAAAACAAAAAACAATAAAATGGGAAATGGGTTTGTTATGTCTTTATTCTGTTCTAGTGTTCAACCAAAAAACAAAAACAAAAATGAACCTCTTTTTCCAATATTTAATTTAACCACCAATCAAAAAACTTGCCCATCTTGCCCATTTTTTCATATTTTATTCTCTCTGGTTTATTTGCTCCGAAAGTTCAGCTGAAAGTAGATTTAATGTCAACCGAACAAAGGAGAGTTCAACAATTACTTTCTAAGATGCGAAAGTAAAGAAGAAGTCCATAAAATTGCCAATAATTTTCAGCTAAGTCCTTCTAGTAGCAGAACTTCCGGGGCATAAACCAGAGAGAATAAAATATCTAAATTAAAAAGGCACCGGGACTGTTTTTTGATTGGTGTTATTTAAATAAACTTTAAAATTAATATTGGAAGCAGGGGTTGGAATCTGCTTTTTGTTTGACACTAAAACAGAATAATGAGATAAACTGTTTTCTTTTCGTTCTTAATTCAAAGAACAAACGGTACGCTGACTGATATGGATAACTGTCCCGAGAAAATCAATAACGCTCAGAGTTAACGTGTCTTGTCAATTAACACAAGGACACTCCTGTTTTTCCGTGGATATACATAAATCCTCGTCACCTTGAGACCAGCAAACAAAGTCATTTAATAGCGTGTGCTGCGGCCGTAATCTTTGTTGTCACTATTGGTACAAAATGTCACAGAAAACAGGATTAGCAACCAAAAAACCAATGCAAATAGGTCCCCAACCGACTTTGTGTAAGACTATGTTTCAATTTCCATTCAAAGAGTCTGTTTACTTATTGTTATCTCAAATTATCAAAGAACAAAATCACATAAAAACATCTAACAATGTAGTTTAGATCTGCGCAAATACGTCTTTTTGTCAATGCTTCTGGATGTGTTTGAAAATGTGAACTTTGAACAAAATCTCATTATGAAAAAGTGCACTGTGTAACTTCTAAGGTGGAGGGACATATGTGTTCTTTGCCTGGAATGTTCCACAGTACAGCATTAAACCTATCTCCCTTATATTTGTTAAATTACAGGCGTTTTATAGCTCAAAACTACCTTAAAAAATATGAATTCTTACCATGTACAGGCTTGCTTCTCCATAGATCTGACCACTAACCTGTCTCAAATTCTTACCACATACAGGCTCGCTTTTCCATAGATCTGACCACTAACCTGTCTCCATTGTGGTTACCCAGTTTATTTCCATGCAGTCAAGGCAAAGCAGTGCTATCTCCATGGAGACGTAATAATAATTGTAGGAAACCTTTTGTTTGTGAGCTTAAAATGTTCCACAGTATGACACTAAACTGCTCTGCTTTACATTTATTAAATTACGGGTGGTTTTATAGCTCAAAAACACCTAGAAAAACATTCATTCTGACTGTGAGCGGAGTTGCAATTCCACAGATCTGACCTGTAACTTGGTCTGCCTTGGTCTCAGATAGAAAGGTTTAATGCCATACTGTGAAACATTCCAGGCAAAGCAGTAACATCTCCATGGAGAAAATCCTTTACACAGAGCATGTTTAAATAGTGCATAAAATCTGTAGCTTCTCTTTATGCACTCTTCAGTTTAACAAAAGGTTTCTTGTTCAACGCTACAAAAAATGTGATGTTTCAAAAGTTGGACGGCGGTGTAGGTGGCAGCGTTTGGCGGAGTGGCAAACGTCCTGCATTTTTCATAACTTAAGGGACCCGTAATGGACGAGGAGCTAGTGCCTCGTGTTTGTGCAGCGAAGACGCAAGATTTACTGTTAAGACTTTTCCTTGCACTTACATATTCCGTCTAAATACACTGCGATAACGGCGAGACATTACAGGCACGACTATCAGCTGTCCCGTATTCTGAGCATAACAACTTTCATGTGGAAACAAAATTGTCCAATCTTCACCAATAAATGTTTAATTATTTAAGTGAATCACCTTGCGGCTGAAGATTTACAGCGTACTGGGCATTGTAAATTCAAAAGTTGTGTTCTCCAAACTGCATTTTCTCCCATAAAGAACCATCTACTCAGACCAAACCTTACAATCTCCTATTTAACAAGATGATTTAAAAATACATTTACATGAAGAACCTTTTTTCTTAAGTAAACTAAAGTAAAATATTCCATTTATTTTGAACTTGAACTGATACTTTGAACTGATACTTTACAGCTGATGCCATCAACGTTCCATAGGGAGATGAAGCTAAATGAAGGCACTGCTCTGTCTGAAACACAATCTGATCTTACTTTAACTCAGTCTGAATAGCATTTTCACTTAGTCTTTCTCCTTGTTGTTGAAACTTCACTTAAACTCAACACAAACTCATTAACAGGGCTGCGAATTCTTGGATTGATCACAGGCTCCTGAAATTAGTCATTTAAATCCATTTTGTATTTTTTCTTGAGTTTATAACAATCGACAAACTTGCAGCAATGTCACTGCAAACAACACTTTACAAATCAGTTCATTTTGCTTTGTCATTTTAAAGACTGTTTCACCATTAGCGTAGCACCTGTAAAACTAACGACTTAACTTGAGTCTGGAAGTTGTAAGTAATTTGTGAAAGTGAGAAAGGGACCCAGTAAAACAAAGCATCAATGTTTAATGCAGGAAACTTGGTTTATGCATTTTTAATCTTGCAAAATGTCTGCAGAGGTTGTGCAATAGAACAGTAGCTGGACTGTACGGGGCCAGGCAGAATTCACTGTACAGTTGGTCAGATTTTTATTTTGGATGATTTTGCAGATTTTTGCTGAATAATTTTAAAGCCTATAGACATGTGAGTTCCAATTTGAAATGTTTTATGTTGTATGGAGGGCATGAAATTGAAATGATGGAACATGAAGAGTTACGGCGAAGGTGGGTCAAGAAAATATTGTAAAAATTGGAAAAGTTGCAGTACCAGAAACAAAGCAATGCAAACTTATGATAACCATCTTGCACTTTTGAAAGATCCCTTAACATGAGCGATCGAAACCTAATCTCACTTTCCTTTTTATCATCTTTAGCGTAGTGCAATGTTTTATTCCGATTACGCGCCATCTCAATCAGTAAAAACATTCCCTCTCAGTTTGAACCATTTCAGCGTCGGTCTTTTCTTCCTGTGATCAGATGAGTTTCTGTCACATCTGTACAAAGTAAAACAGTCTTGGAATGACTCTTTTGAAGTGAACTGATTCATAAGATTCAGACCCCTCAAAGAAGCCGAAAGTCCCATCACTACTTTCACCCACTTTTTTACTGTAAGTACACTCTCTCTCCCCTCCTCCATCCTTCTGTTTCAGCTGTCTGAGTACGTTCTGTACAATCTGAGCAAAAATATAACTTAAGCAAAAACAAAACCTGGTTAAGTTAGAACCAAATAATAAAAAATATAACTTTTGCATCTAGAGTAAGGGTTAGGGTTAGGTTAAAAAAAAAAAAATTGTAAATCATAGTCAAAAATGGACTTGTCATATGATTTGTAGCATTAGCCCTTATGAATGAATGAATGAATTTGGACAGTGATGCGTAGAACATGCATAGAAAACATAATTATTCACAGATATAATACAAAAAAATCTATATATCTTTTCTATAATAATAAACTAAAGTAAATATCTTGCAGATTTTGTTTGTGTCTGAATAGATTGTGCGCCCTAACTTTAACCAAACCTGTATTTATTTTATTTTTTTAAGTATAAAGCAAACTTTGTGACCTATTGGCTATTTTCTCTCTGCGTTAATTTATTATTCTTGCTTCTTTTTGTTGAAACGTTATCGATAAAACATGATTTCAGCACCTTACACTTTCTTGGACACATTCTAGCCCTAGCGCCTTCGTATGCAAATGTTCCCGAAGCTTTCGTTTTAAGAGGAACTGTTATTTGATGGGATTGTTTGCAGTAAAACGCGATTGTAAGAAATAGTAGTAAAGTTCTGTTCCCTTTTGCTGTTAATGGAACTTTTCATTGGTGTGCACTCCGCCATCCATGTTACGTACCGATATATCTACCCTCCATCTTTCCTTCATCCAATGCAACCGACCAATGCTTCACCATCCAAGTCCCATTTACGATTTGATCCGCTTAAGTGTCGAGATACATGGAACATTTAATGGAGCAAAGGATCATGGTCAATGTAGTTCCGGTTATTGATTCTAAGCAGCAGATATAGTTTGACGAGCTGTGTTGTTTCGAGACTTTGGGACCGAATCTTGCTTGATGAAGTGATTCGCAGTAGTTGTAGCAGTAGTGGTAGTAAAGTTAGTGTGTACCCAGTCATCCATGTTACCCCGATCCACCCCTCTGCTTCTCCTCCACCCCACGCTGCTAATCGCTTCTCCATCTCAGAACGCCATTTCCGATTTTTACCATCTTGCTCAAGTATGACTCAGAAAGAGGTGTGTCAGTCCACCATTGGACCCAGCGAACGTGTGTGTGTCCATGTCATTTCTTTAAATATATAATTTTGAAATGTTTTTGTGTCGTGTCTGGTTTTCTTAATTTGCTCTGCTGGGCGTCTCCGGTATTATAGAAATTTGTATTCATGTTCGTCTTTGGAGCAGCAGAGCATGTTGGAATTCCAGTAGTTTTTAATTGTTTAACCCTTTGTGTTTGCAGTTTCTTTCGTAGGCTCAGTGCCTGCTGGAATGCTAAATTGGAGGGTTCGTGGTTAATATGGAGCTGGCATGTTTTATTCCGGGCAGGCACTGAGTCTCAAGGTTTACAACAGAACATTACAGTCAAGGTCTGGGGCATAAAAGCAGCAGCAACTTTTTCCCCTGGTCGGGATTGTAAATGTGAATAC
>KN493047.1:3159-14459 GCA_000787155.1 Scartelaos histophorus
AGGCTACCTTTTATTATTCATCAGCTTCACTTGGACGAAAGCTTTTCACAGTGAGAATAAGTGGCCACAACTCGGGCCCTAGTGGACAATTTACTCTCAAGGCCAGGAATGTGTCAGTGGATACAGACAGAGAGAAAATGATGCACATTGTTATACATTGTTGATGTTCACAAATAAAAAATGTATATGTAGAAATAAATGCAATGATCTGTTAATAAATCTTATTTGGGCTGTACGTCTTTAGTCGTTGGCCAAACTTTTTATTAGTTGACCAGTTATTTTATTTAGATGGATTTAGAAGGATTTATATGGGATAACAGGAAAAAGCTGCCTACAGTAAGTGTTAAAAGGTCACAGTTTTATTGCACTTTTTCAACTTCAAGGCAACCAAAGTGCTTTACAACAAGGAACCACTAACCCAGCTAGAATCAAACCGCCAACCTTCTGATCTGTGGACAAATGCTCTACTGTCTACAGTATTGATGTAAATGGCTTGATAATAACATTTCTGTTTAAAATGATAGTAGATTTTCATGTGCAGCTGTGACACGGTGTTAATTTTTGACATAATCACAAGTACAGAGCTGCGGGGGGATATTGGTAGGTGAAAACAGATATTGAATTGTGAACACTCCCAAGCCTCAGATGCAAGACAATACAGGGCTATTCAAACTTAATCAAAATACAAACGTGAGTAAGCGTATGGAGATGGAAAAGCATTGTAATATGATCAAAGCTCGTTCAAGTTTTTATTATTCAAGCATATTTACTTATTTGATTTAACTGAGAGTGCATTGAGAATAGTACTTTAGACCACTGCTGACTGCCACACATTTATTAAATATTATTGCTTATTTTGAATTTGATAGCATTTTGAATGATGAAAATAGGCAGGCACTTTATTGATTACATTGTACTCAGATGAAATTTCTCACAGCTACACACAGCCATAAAATTTAGGGAGCAGTAAAGATATTTTATTTTTTATGAATTATATATTTTTATTTTTTTATTTTATATAGACACATTTTCTGCAGTTATCTCTTTGCACTGAAGTTGAAATACAACTCAGTTTGTTATAAGTTTGTTCATGATTTGTTTATTTACAATAAATGTGTTTTCGATGGAGCAAAGTATGTCTTGACCAACATACTTTCAAAGATTCAGTTTATATACTACATGTCGTAGATTTTACAATAGATTGATACTGAGCCCTTAACACATGAATTTCAACAACTCACTATACGTGCAGCCTGATTGTGTTGTGATTTCCTTCGTAGACTGCAATCAGGACTACCCTCAACAATCAAGAGCATGTTGATGTGATAAGATAAGAAGTACAGTCTCACTTACTCCTACTTTCTTCCTGTCTTTAGATAGCACACTGTAAACCAAAACGTATGACCTTGGTTTCGACAGATAGAAGCCATCAAAGAAATCAGCTGTGTTTTAAGGGACACTTCTTACAGCAATAACTCTACACCACTCCTCATTTCCTCGCATTTCTCCGATTTCTCGCTCATTAGCAGTCTCTAATTGGCCGTTGGGCTAAGCTGAAAACAATGAAGCATCGATTTTCTTAAACATAATCACCTCATCCAGTCAGTTAATGGCTGCTGTCACTGTGGGCCACTGAAAGAAAAATGGCCAGCCAGTGGTCCCTCGGATGCCCTTCACCTCCCCTCACTAAAGGCTGGAGTACACAACCACCCACTCCATCTTATCGGCTTGGTTTAACCCCTTTAGCAGCCTGACAAACTCGGAGCACTGCATCCATCACCACCTATACTCCGTCTCAAGCCCCCGCAACACAATACCACGCACCAATGCACACTCAGATACAGTTCATTAAGGGTCCTATTTTACGGTACTTTGTGATCTATGTTATAATGTTTCCTCATCACAAACATACCTGGGGTTGCGTTTTGTTTCATTCTCAAATGTTTAACATACAAATCCTGCTAATTTAGGGTTTATGTCAGAAATGTCTACCTTGTGATGCCATGTGGTCCAAGAAGTGCTCCATTGTGTTTTTAAAGTCCGTCCAAGAAGCTCCATTGTGTTTTTAAAGTCCATACACCTTCACTAAAATCATTTGGATCATTTCAGACCTGGAATTGCCAAAAAGGTAAAAGGTAACTGTCAAATTGGAAACTATGGCTTCATGAAATCACAAGGTAGAACAAAGCATTTTGAGCTTTGGAGATGTAGACAGACTAATAAAACAATTAAAAAACACAGTGGAGACATCACACGGTGGATTTTGTGTTTTCTGTTTGAGGGAAGAATCCAACCCAAATATGCAGGGTTTGTGCGGTAAACATGTGTGAATGGAACAACACATGACTCCAGGTATGTTTTTGATGCGGAAAAATTACAATATAGATCAGAAAATAGCATAATATGGGCCCTATAAATCTCACAAGAATAAATTTTGCGTAATATAGAACTTTAAGGTAGACAAAAACTAATAGTAACAAACATATATGCTATTGTTTAATCGGTCAAGGATATTTTTTACTTCATCTGGTTGAAATGGCAGTCAAGGTCCAAGTGGCGATTTACGTGTCTGCCTTCAGTCATTCACACCACACTTCCCCGCTCTTTCCAGATGGTTCAGAGTCATCATGTCTGGCTCTAATAGTAATAGTGCAGTCAGCCTAAGTGTGCTGCTGATCACCAGAGCTCAGCCCACAGACACCGATCACAGGACTGGCCTGCTCCTGAACTCATCACCAAACCAGGATGATTGTAACTAGGACTGCAACTAACAATTGTTTTACTATTTTACTAATTCATCTATTGATCATTATTTCAATTAATTGATTGCTTACATTGCTTAGAGATATGAGATTTTTGCTTTTGTGAAGTTGCTTTAGGCCACCATGATTTAAATCATACAGCTCATGTCATGTTTTGAATGATTATTAGCACCAAATTAGCAAGTGAAACTGTTATTTCAAAAACCAGTAAGCTCCTTGTGTTAGTTTTCAAATTCAAGTTTTGCATTTCCATAATTTATTTCTTAAACACAATGGAAATCTTAAAAATATGTAGCTATAACAGTCCAGAGTGATTTGTACTTGCTGTGTTCACACTTCTTTGGTTTGGCCCAGGTTAGTTCTGATGTAGACATGCTTTAGTGCTGGTTTAGTCCCCTTCTAGTCCAGGTTTAGTTATAGGTTTACTCTAATTGCTTTCCTAATTTTGATGTGTTGTGCTTGCAAGTGTGAACATGCCCTTTGTAAAACTTCTACAGGAGTAATCTGATATAGAGCACCTCTTTCATTATTTAGTAACTTGGAGTAAAGTTTGCACATCAGAGATCACCCAGACTTGAAAGCCAGTCTGTAGGTCAGGAGGTGCTTTGTGAAATATTCAGAGAGCAACACTTGGTGGGGTTTGGGGCTTAAGCCCACTCGAGAGATCTCCCCACTTGTGTAGTCTTTTATAGTTGTAGTATTGTGCTGAGGGAAATCTCACAACAGGCGGTGAGAGAGTGACATTAATACCACTCGACAGCACAGTCCAGCAGGACTGCAAATGTTTGCCTTTTAATCCAGGACTCTGTGGCCTTTGGTCTGGCTGCCACATACACTGATGGGAATGAGAGAAGAAAACTGTTGCCAAACTCGTCTATGCTACCTAAAACTTAGCTGCTGTGTAATGCATTGTGCTATAGCATTTCATTCAAACTAAGCAGTTGTCCTGGAGCAACTCTGCTGTGATGTTGTCCTCATCAAGGCACACCAAGATAGATGGAGGCACTAATAGGTCTGGCATGTCTCAATAGTTGCATTCTGAAGTGCATGTAAACCCTGTGATGTACTTATGTCTCCATCTCCACCTCAGTCCTGGGATGAGCTCCAGTTTAATTGTTGGACGTTGTTGTGGGTTGCGGTGGCTGTCAGGAGAAGATAAAGAGTTTTTCCTGAGGCATGAGGAGAGAGGGGAGCAGTGATGGAGGGTCTTTGTGCTCCTGCTCCGCTGGCTGCATTAGCCCTACTCTTTATAATTGTGTGAAGGGGGCACTTCTAGTGGCTCGCTCATTACTCACTGGCACGGCCGGCCGCTGGCAGCAGACACACCTTGTCCTCTAGCTCTGCCTTTCCGTGCAGGATGCCCCGCAGCTCTGTCCCCCTCCCCTTCCCCAGAGCTCCATACCTATTGTTATTTTGACCCATTACCACCATCTGTGCATATCACCTTTTCTACTCCCTGAATTTTTCTGACATGCTCCTTTGTCAGACTGGAACCTATTGTACGGCACTGGCTGTGACTGATGTCACCTTTGCTCTGGAGCTAATGTAGTGGTGGACTGCAGCCTCAGACAGTAAAGCTCTGAGGGAACCTGAGCAGTTCAAGTAAATGCAGCTCCCATGCACACAATCAAAGACAAATATGTGGAGCAGCCATAACCAAACACAAGTGGACAGACAACTGATTGGTATGGAGCGAGGACAGCCAGTTTGAGAGGCAATTAGACCATATAATTGAGATTCCTTGAGGGCCAATTTGTTACACACACTTACAGTCAAAGTGCTTAGTGAATGATCAGAGCGCAGCTCCATAATAATTGTCCTTGTGTTGAATTCGCATCTTGTGTTTATATTTCATTTGAATAACATTCTGTACATCCCTTCAGTGAATGATAGAGAAGCTCCCAAGCTCTAACCTTGTGTGTCTCTGTGTGTGTGTGTGTGTGTGTGTGTGTGTGTGTGTGTGTGTGTGTGTGTGTGTGTGTGTGTGTGTGTGTGTGTGTGTGTGTGTGTCTGTGTGTGTGTGTGCGTGCGTGCATGTGTGTGTTTGTGCAGAGGGAGGCACGTGCGAGGTGATCGCCGCTCACCGCTGCTGTAACAAGAACCGCATTGAGGAGCGTTCACAGACGGTCAAATGCTCCTGTTTACCTGGGAAAGTGGCCGGCACAACACGCAACAAACCCTCCTGTGTGGATGGTAAGGATACACTGAACACTACTGCATTTGTACACCACTGAACATAAATAAAGCTTTACAAATATTGATGAAAATAATAAGGGCAGTACTTAAAAGTTGGAAGATAAATTGATTAAAAATGAACAGTTTTTTCCTTTAGTATTTCAAAGATTGTATTTTCATACTCCAGCCACAGGAGGAGACAAGATGAAGGTAGAGATGTAGGTAGAGCAAGGTAATTGGTTTGAAAGACATTGATGGCAGGCTGTGAGTGGCTAATGGTGACACATACAGAAAAAAAATACTTGGTAAAGCGTCCTTTTGCCAGTTGAGTGTTCCTCAGTACATCTTACAGCACCAGAATGCATTTGCTGTAGAATTTAACTTCCCTTGCTGTAGTTGTTGGCCTCCGGGGGGAAGCGTTGGAAGGATTCAGTGAGCCTCGTGCACACCTGAGCAAGTAGCACATAGCCCGGGGCACCTACAGCTGATGGAAATGAATAACTAATAAACAGGAGTCGCGGGAGCTCTGGGCCACTGCACCTGAATTACCTGACTGTGGAAGACAATCAGGGGGAGCCAGTTCAGTGGGCAAAGAAGAGTTTTCCGAGAGCTGCACAAGTCTACAGAGACAGCAGCGTTTCAGCGAGCTCATTTACAGTCTCTCACCTGCGCCTCCTGCTCACATCAAAGTCAGAATTAGACCCAAATATCTTCATTAGCACGGACAGGACATGAAGGGCCAGACAGGCTGCTCAGTGCTTTTCAGAGACCTGGTTAGTCACAGCTGACAGTCAAAAAAGGAAGCAGAATATAAATTAGACACATAAGCCAAAAGGATGACACCCAAGTACTGATTCGATGAAAAATGACTTGGAAAGTCAGAACAAGTTTTTTTTCTTTTTTTGTTCACGACAGCTGAATTTCCGGGCCTTGATATATTGTGTTGGAGAAAGTGATGTTCTCTGGTTTATACGGCTGTTGAATGAAACATTTGCAGACTCCGACCTTGAATAAAACTCAAGCATTTTGTACTGTGAAAAGAGAAGCAGACAGCCAGACAGATTGAGTGTATTATTTTACTAAAGATGACTAAGACTGACTCAGTAATTACCTCAATAGAACACGCTTGGCTATTCGAATGACAGTGCTTTGGAGTTCAAACAGTATCAGTGAATCAATTTCAAGTGAGTGAGTTTTCTGTCCATCAGTAATGAATTAATTTCGGCCTATAATTGGGTAAGGTTGCAGGATCACATAGGCTCTGTGCCCATCAAGGTAACATACTAAAAATATATATTTTGTTAAATGGACTAAGTGAAAATACACGAGATAATAAAATCAAAAAGTGCTGTTCAGATTAAAGTGAAACCTAAACTCAACAAAAAAAGCTGATAAACTGCGCAGTGTCTGGAGGACTAAAGAAAAGAATGTGATTGGTAATCCAAACTCTCCAAGCATCATAATTATTCACCACAATGAGTTTATAAATACTTTCACAACTAAAAAAATTGCTAAAACTAAAGCTAACAGTAAAGCTACCAACAATTAGCATGCTATCGCACACTTCCTGACTATTGGTCAATAAAATTCTTTATAGTTAGATGCTGACAGCACAGAGCTGACATATTCAGACCTCAAGAGCTGCTCATACACCATATATGTACTGGGGCAATACAAATCTAGCACACGCGTGTGTATATATGTGTGTGTGTGTGTGTGTGTGTGTGTGTGTGTGTGTGTGTGTGTGTGTGTGTGCGTGCGTGCGTGCGTGCGTGCGTGCGTGCGTGCGTGTGCGTGCGTGCATGCGTGTGTCTGAGTGTGAGACTGTCTGGATGGTTTGGTGATGTGGGGATGGGCGAATGGAAATGTGTATTGCTTTTAATTTGCTGTAAAGCACTTTGTGTTACATTTTTTGTATGAAAAGCGCTTTTTAAATAAAGTTTGATTTGATTTGATTTGAAATGTTGCTGAAATCAAAAATCAAATACTTTAACCACTAAAATAATAGTTGTTGACTCTTGTAACAAAGAGTATCATTGCATAAAGCATTGTGTGCTTTGTGTGGAGGAGCTAATACAATGAAAACAGGAAGACAGCAAATTTGAAATTTAAAAAACATGCCCAGGAAACATATTTAGACAGAGAAAGAAATTCTTGTAAAAAAGCAAATGTAACAGTCAACATATTATCATTTTTATTGCCCTACCAAGGCATCCGAGCAAAGAAGACACATGTTGCATTTGCCTTGCGAATGAAGGGCTGACGGCATGCCTGTTAAAGGGCTTTTTGTGGGCATGGTTAACACTTCATGGCTCTGTGCCTGTCTCCTGCAGCGATGCACAGGAGCTGTTAGTGTATTGATTAACAAGCCCTTATGGAAGCAACGCTGATAAAAATGGAAATGTCAAGTGAGTGGACTTCAGCTGGATGGCATAGTGACTATTTACAACATGTGAAGACATGTGATAATAGTATTTTCTCTCTTTTGTGAGTAGAGAGGGAACAATAAACAATAATATCACTTCAAGTGCCGTGTATAACTTTTGTGGTGGAGGGTCCATCAAATGCTTTTCTCCATGTTTTTAAATTGTGACCCTGCATGTGGAATGTTTCACAGTATGGAATTAAACCTTTCTATCTTCATGGAGACCAAACCAGACCAAATTACAGATCAGATCTGTGGAGAGGCAACACCACCCACCGTTAGAATGCCTGCTTTTCTAGGTATTTTTGAGCTATAAAATCACATGTAATTTTAGAAATGTAAGGCAGAGCTGTTTAATGTCACACTGTGGAACATTCCATTCTTAAAAATAAGCGGGTGATGGACCAAACAAAAGTTACATACTACACCTTTAATGAATGAATTAATGGATTTTATTATAGTGTCTCTCAAACAAATATCCCCAGCCCATTCACTTAAACAAACATATCTCCTGCTTCTTCCAGGCTTTACACAGAAATGGTGACAACTTATTAATATTAGAATTAAACAAGCATTACATCTTGTCCTCATCATTACATCAGAACATATCGGGACACTGGGTGAATATTTCATCAAAGGATTTCTAAATGCATCATAAAAAGAACAAAGACAAAAAATGAGCTTCACCTTCCACTTCTCCCAATTCACACAAACAGAAGAGTATGTCTTCAGGAGTTTGAGGCCATGTGCATAGCTGCTCAAATTTGCTCTGACATAAAATTCAGTCTTAAATTGAAGTATTTTAATTGAATATAGATCTGCAATTTGGGTTTAGCCAAGACCCCATTCAGACACTGTTCTTCAAATACAAAAGGCAAACGATAATGGTTTGTGCTACATTTTGTCTTGTTAAAAAAAGCTTCTTGATGCATAATGTCATTCTCTTCTAGATCATTATGTACAATTAAAATTATAAAGTTACAGCTGTTCAAACAAAAAACAAGTACATGATGAATTTAAATAACTATCATATTATTTTTAATCACCATTATTTTAACGTGATAATTGTGACATTGTATAATTATCCTGCGTAATAGTTTCATGTACAGAATGATATTTTGCATTTTTATACAAAGGGATATTGGTCTGGTCGCCACACTCTTCACTCACCCTTCGAGTCAGATTCAAACAGAACTGTGCAATTAGACGTGCTTATTTCAGTGAGACATGTTAAATGAAGGAGCTGATTGGTTATACATATGTTAAGAACAAAATTAAACATATCTCACCCCAGAGTTTACTGCAGATATCCGCAATGTTTTTTCTGTCTCTTGTGATTTTTCTTTTTTCCTCTTTTTTTTAGTCCTCATTAGCAGCTTTGTTTGTTTTGATATGGATGGATCATGCATGACCCTGATTGGCTAATCCTCCTGTCCGTCATGCCCATCTAAACTCAGTGAGCTACAACTTGGAAAAATGTGTATTCTGGATTTCACACAATCATAATAATGAAATAACATCAAAACCACCCCAGGATACAGGGCAAAGGAGAGAATAAATAATTACTCATCTAAGTGGCATCTATAATTAAAAAATTGAAATGCAATGTGTAGATGGAAGAGTTTTTAATACGTAAAAATTAAACTCAGATTTAGTATTTTTTCGGTGAAGCGAGCCTACAGGCCGCTTTGGCACTATGGTGAGGGATTATAGACTTTCGGAGTCGGCCCTGTGTCCCAGATGGAGCGCTCTCCCCGGGTCCTGCTTTATTAATGTCCCATCCAGATGAGGAACGATCCTGCCGCCCAGCTCATCCCAACGCCCCCTGGGGGACACCTGCTGCCACTGTACCATACACAGGTTATGCTCTCATACAAATATATACACTCAGACGCAATGGGCAAGGCTCTAGTGAAAACTGAATCTTTAGAGGTCACTCAGTTTGGACATCAGTTTAGACTTCTTTCATCTTTAGAGTAATTTTGTAGAAGAAGGCAGACTCCCACGCGTGATGCATTATGGGTCATTAACATCAAACAAGCATCAAAGCAGCTGGTTGGAGCTTCATTGTTACATGTTTACGATGTTGAACGAGGCCACACAGGGTTGACTCATATCCGACGGGTGAGTGTTTTAGATGCTATTAATACAGAAGGATGTGGGGACAGCGTGTAGCCACTTGGGTCTCATGTCAGCTTATCCCCGTGCTGGGAATTGATTATCAGTTTTGACAAAGAGAAGTTATGTCCTAGTTATGTCAGGGCCAACAAGGCTCTTAGCGATGAACATGCTTTTTAATAAGTCAAAGTCCTATCTGTGCAGGCCGGCCAGCTTCATTACACAAACTAAGATTAGGCACTCCTCATCGCTCCACTGCGTTTTGTTTTATCCTCATCTCAGCATTTAATACATGTATTTATTTTGTGCTGACACTTCAAATCACTTCAAATCAATTTGTGCATTTGCTTTATTTATAGTAATGAGGAAATCTCTACAGCACTTTGGACTATAAAACATGAAAATGTGCTTTATAAACAAATGTAATATTTATATAGATAGTTCAAGCATAATTCTAATTATAGCCATCAGTCCACTCCGTACTGTCTCTGTCTAATTTTATTTTATTGTCCAATAATCAGGAAGTGTGTGCCAGCATGCTAGTTGTTGTTAACATTACTGTGATTGCACAAACTCTTTTGCACTGAAAGTTATGAAAAGTGCCTATAAACTCCATCACCTGCTTATTTCCATGGATTTTTTTTTTTTGCTGTCATGAAAGTTCCACACTATAGATTAAACCTATCTATCACAAGGGAGAAAAGCAGGTTACCATTCAGATTACAGTTCAGATCTATGGAGAGTCGCCCCTATTCACAGAAAGAATTATTATATTTTTAAACAACAGAAACACCCGCAATTAATAAATGCTACATGGATATGTTTAATGTCATAACATGGAACATTCCAAGCATAACAATATCAGACAAGGTGGTGTTCTCTCCATCTCTCCTCTCATCTTAATATTCAATTACCTTAATAACCAATTATATAATTATAACACAGAAAATATAGCTTCCTGCAAGAAAATACATACATCCAAAAACTTCAAATAATTATATTCAAACTAATTAGACCCTCATGATCTCCCCTCTCCGTCCATAAAAGCCTTGTGTTTACTTATGCATAGCCACATTACATTGCAGATAGGTTCTCATTTAGCCTCTATGCAGATGCTGTAAATGCACACACGCTATAATTTGCGTGAGTGTGTATTCGCTGTAGACATGGGCAGATGGAGGCTGAGGAGCACTGATGGGGAATGAACCCTTCTGTCTGGCTGCGGGCGGGTGTCGGCGAGCATGGCAGGTTGTCATGGTACATTTGAGATACATCCACAGGGAAACGCACAGGGATTTACAATGGAGGGGCGGCTCTGCTTACTCACATACAGAGGGGGAGAAGCACGGGCTAAAGTCAATGTAGCATGAGCAGCTGGAATGCAATACAAATGTAAAACCAGGCAACTTGTTGTTACAGAAAGAGCAAACGGGTTTTTAAAAAGTTAGTTTGAAGATTTTAACTTTTCAACAATTAATTCTTGTTTAAAATAGATCTGAGAAAGGGATGCACTGATCCAATACTGCTATAGGATATCAACACCAATCCTGAAAAAATTGCTGGATTAGATATTGGCTTCCAAATATTGTATCAGTCAGCCAATATCTTGGTTGGATGTATAAATTTATGTAAAAAGACTATTTACTGGTTGTAGCTTCCCAGAAAGTCTCTGAATATTTGAACTTGTATTTATACAAAGTTGTTCTGTTGATACTTGAGGGGAAAAAACTACATATTTGGATTATTTGGATTACTTTAGTCTTATTTTAGTTTTGCTTAAATTAAGTAAATGTGTGTTGTTTTTTTGTTTTGTTTTGTTT
>JACN01101875.1:0-15048 GCA_000787155.1 Scartelaos histophorus
TCACAGCTGAGGTGCCCCAACACAAGACCCGCTGGATACAAGGAGGCTTTGTGCAACACAGGCTTCTCTTTACCTACTCCCACCCGCCGTTTTCCTCACTGATAAATCCATAAGCCCCGGCGCTCAAGTGGGTGTGAAAAATGGATGTGCCAAAGAGCCGAGTCCCAAAATATAACAAAACTATATCATACGTGTCTTTTGTTAGAAGAAAGCGCTACTCACAAGCTGCTAGCAAAAGAAAAAGCGTTTGAAGAAAGTGATACACGCCAGAATCCTTTACTTAATGTAGCAGAAGCTGAATTTAATGTGTTATAGTTGAATAGATTTACTTTTTAGGCAGTGGTTGATTAAAATAGAGTGGCTGAATCAATTACAGCATTGGCAAGACTCTTTATTGACCACATGTGCAGTATATTAGTCTTGGGTGTGTGAACGGCGTAGTAGAGATAAGCAGATATTTTTACTTTTTAACATATCTGCTATCAGAATTAAATCTCCAGCACACGCCAATATTTTTTTTTTGGTCGATCTGCTGCCTCAAAAATACGCTCAAAGCTTTAATATGAAGAAATTACGAAAATGTGAGTACACGACTCTCTAAAGGGTTTGTAGATCGGTTTTAAGGAAAATAAATTAAATAAATAAAGCGACCCTACATATCGAGCTTTTAGGCCATTGGATGCTTTGGATTCGAAACTCTGCAAACTCCAAAATGAATGACCGAAAAAGTACCATCGAAATTTGATTAGCAGCACTTTGAGGTTGCAGGGGCTTAGTTTAGTTGAATCCTTGTCCAATGATCCAAAAGTTGCTGATCCAAGTCCCAATCCCGACATAAACATCTTTTTTAGAGGTCAAATCGCTCAAAGGTTGGCGTCAAAGAATATCGTTGTGTCCTTGGGCATGACGGTTACCTCGGCCCCAGTCTCTTGAGTACTGTTTGTACGAACGTCTGTGAATAGGCGAGCAGTTCTTTTCTTTGGATGCCTTGAAGGTAGAAAAGCACTATATAAACGCGCACATTTACCATTTAGCTGCAGAAAGTAATGTAATTGCACTTTATATGAAAAATGCTAACAAAATGCAGTTACATAAAAGTTATGAGCAGTAACTTCCCAGCTCAGATCACTTATTTAGAACTTAAAAGTGCCTACTCAGTCGATTCCTCAAACAGAGCGCCCTCACCTTGAATAGTGATTATCATTCACGGCAGCCATGACGGTTGTAATCATGAAAGAAATACTGTCTGCCTTTTTCTGAGGAGCTGTTGATCATATAAATGCAGAACTCTGGAATAATCAAACTCATACCCAATCTCGCCGAGACAGAGTGCCAATTTCCACTAAGAACACTATTTCTACAAAGTCAGGGGAAGAAAGAGGCAGAATTTGCACCAGCCCAAACCATAGTTCTTTGCGTGTCTGTAACAAAAGCCACGATATTAGAAGTTTACTCATATAATCCTCTTCCTTTTGCCTGTAATCATGTCTCCTACGCCAGTCTTTTTCCCAAAAAGTTTTAACATGATTTACTTTTTTATTTAAAGCGTCTATATTATCTGTTATCTATATTATCTTAAACATAATCGTAGTTGTGTTTTCTTTCATTTGCACATGTTTAACACACAAATCCTGCATACTGAGGCTGAATTATTACACCATTCCACCTCGTGATGTCATGCGGTATAACAGAAAGTATTGTTTTATTTTTGCTAGAATCTTTTGGATAATTTCAGATCTGGAATTGTCAATCTTTACCGAACAAAAGGTAAAAGGAGCTGCAAACTTTAAAACAACCACTGCATGACATTTCAACATCGGGTATGGAGACGGAGGAATAAATAGGCCACTCAAACATGAACAAACGTAAATTTAGTGTAATACGGGACCTTTAAATGCAACTTTTCACGGCGATTGTGTGAAATTTTACACAGTAAGGCATTATAAGTCAGTTTCATAAAGACAAACAGCAAACTAAGACATGCGCAAGATGTTTTTCATTGCATTTTGGGGTTGAGAGTTAAATCTTATACGTTACATAGGGCCGCTAATGGGTATTGAAGAAAAAATAGATGCAGGGATGTTTTACCAGCAAATTTACACAGAAAATAGTTTTTAGTTTGCAATCTACGTCAAATTATTGTGCAGATTTTTACATAGAATTCCTCTCTTATGGCCTTTATCCAAAAGAAATGTTATTGTAAAGAAATTAGGCGCGAGAATAACATAATGATTCCAAGATAACCAAATGAAACATGGCAGTAAAAGCTGGAACAATAAATAGCAAATGAACATAACTGGCAATATAGGATACAATTTGTGCTTAACGCCGGCTCTCTCGCATATAATAAAATAGCAGACGGAATACTGCAGTAGTTATGCTGTTGTAGTTATGTGGAAGCTTAAGTGGAAGTTAATTTGCTCACCTGGAATCACAGAAAATGCAAAGGGACCGTTCGAGTTTGAACATTCCGCCCGTTGTCTATCCCGACGTGCCCCGAATCACAAACGTCCGCAAACAAACTCTCTCTTGTTCTAAGCAGATTCAAATTCCAACGTGGGATTCGACTAAACATGAGCGCGCTGATCGTGCATAAAGATAATTATGTAATAAAGCTAAATGAGAAGAAATCAATAGTCGGACTAAGCTGAATTCATCTGGCTCCGAATGGTTGAGGGAATAAGATGAGGAGGCTAAGAAGAAGAGAAACCACAGCTGTCTGCTCGAACGGTAATTCATATTCAGAGAACAAATTTAGCAGTTTAAAAGCCTCTGTTTTTCAGACTTAAAAGGCTCAATGTTGTGCACAAACATGTAACATTTATAAGAGGAAAAACGGACAATTGAAATTCAAGTCTTCTCGGTTAAAAAAAAGAAAGAAAAACATCTGAGGTCAGAGTTTTTCCAGCTTCTTTGTACATTTAAATAGGTGGATCAAGAAGCCAAACACTGTTCTCAAGTAAGTTTATAATATGCACATTTTACAAAAGTACTTCATATGCAGTAGCGTAAAGCACAACAGCAGTAATGATTTCCAGCTGTAGATTCCAACTAAACTTCTAAATAATGGGTGCAAAAGTCAAACTGAAATACTTTTTTTACCATTTGGAGAACGTTTTACTATTGAAAATACGTAATTTTTTGTTTTGTATTTTAATTTCTATAGCAATATCCTTGGAAAGTCATGGATTAACGTGCTTAAAACATCAAATTGTACCTTTGAACACCAAGAATTAATCAAGCTAAAAAAGTTGTCGTGACCCAAATTGCAAAACTTGTTTGTCTCCCAATCTGCATCATATTTCTTGTGCGATCTCGTGTGTCTTTGGGGCTGAGCTGTTTGAAAGCCAAAACCCATCAAGACTTATTTAGTCCAATTTGCCTCCATCTCTGCGCCCGGGCTACTTCCTCTGTCCTAAATATTCCAGTGGAGTCTGTCATGTGGCCAGGCAGCTGTTTTTGGCAGGTTTTCCCCTCTCTCTCTCCGTCTCTCTCCAGCATTACGCCCAGTGGGGAAGATCCAGCAATCCGCATAATGCCGCCGTAATAGCAAGTAACAAAACATCTCATTCTCCGTGTCTAATTCAGTCTGGGCCACCGTGTGTGAACGCAAATCTACTCACAAGAAAGAATCCCATTTTGTATGTGAAAACGCCGGATTTAGAGACGACTCTACAGGTACAAAGAGAGAAACATCGACCCTAATGCTTCTCCATCTCCGGGGCTTTCGTCAAAACACCTTATCATGTTGTGGATGCCATTTTAGTTTTTTTTTGAATGCCTTAAAACCACAATATGTAACTTTTTAGACACAAATACGCCTTATTCCTGAAGAAAAACACCAAAAAAAATCCAAATCCAAACACATGAAATTGCATCCTTACTCTAAGCAGGCTTGCATCTCCACAGACCTGACTTCCACTTGCTCGTTTCCATGGCGATATTGTTCCTTTGGGTGTAATCTTCCTCAGTATGGCATTAAAAGTATCTCTCAGTGTGTTCAGTATGGTTTTAGCTTTCTATTTCCATGGAATTGAGAAAGTTACATAGTGTAAGATGGAAAATTTAGCTTTTTATTGTTAATTTCTATGGCAACAGTACTAACCCATAGATTGTATTCGTTTCTGTAATGGTATGTATCATAATTTATAACTCAAGATAGTAAAAGGTTTTGAAAAAAATTTAATATTGTGTTGATTTTACATTTTCTGCGCTGTACTTTTATTATTTTTTTATGTATTTCTTTATTTTACTCAAAAAGTGAATACAAATTCTATGGCCGTTGTCCCAGTTTTAGCTCTCATACCTGTGTTTAGACTTGGGCGACTGTAAACTCTGCGATTTCTGCTGTATTTGAGGATATTGCATGATGAGTAAAGCCCCCGGCATTGTAATCATTGCGTTTTATTCCTGCTCGTTCTGGATTCAGCCTGTGGGGTCTCCATTTCATCACCTATATTACATCTCTCATTACAAAACACAAGGCCTCCTTTAAAGTCACTGCCGACGTTATGAGCTCCCTCTGCCCCCAGCTTTGACACCATTGGATTTTATTGGATCTCTATTGTCCAT
Source organism: Scartelaos histophorus (assembly GCA_000787155.1). Lineage (NCBI taxonomy): Eukaryota > Metazoa > Chordata > Actinopteri > Gobiiformes > Gobiidae > Scartelaos > Scartelaos histophorus. The sequence continues at coordinate 4,573 of JACN01101875.1, forward strand.
TTACATTGTGCTTTATTTGAATGGAGGCTCCTTATAACTAATCATCGTGTTTAAAAGGCGCAATAATTTGTAATTGTCTAATCTTGCCACTGGAATACATGTGTGGTTTCAGTACGTGCGCAACTGGCTGCTGCAACATACTGCTACGCTTTAGATATAGATAAAAAATAAATACAGGAAAATAAAATTGTTAATTCACTAATGCAATTAAAATAGTGTTCAAATTTTACTTTTGTCTTCTTATTCTTTTTGAATCTATTTTTCCATGCTAAAAAAGAACTATTATGCAGCCATTTAGCTATAATCTATGGACACCCATGGATCATCACGTTACAAATTGCACATTTTAAACCTTACCCCATAACCCTAACCCTGCAATATTCATCTAAAATGATTTGGAAAAAGAAATCACTACAAAATCACACATCACACAAGTGAGCAGAAGATACCGTAGTTTTGCGGCTATAAAGTGCACCGGATTATAAGGCTCAGTGTCAAATAATATGTCAGTTGTGTCATTGTCTACACATAAGGAGCATCGGATTATAAGGCGCAATAAGAGAAACAAAATTGAACAAATTGAACTTTATTCAGGTAATTTACAATAACTCTCAGTTGTAGCTAACACAAAAATACAAGTTTAACAGTTGGTGATTTGGGCATCAAACATGCCCGGATCCTCTCAACATTGTTCAGTTTTAACACTAAAATACAAAACCTGAAATCTGCATGGTAATGGTGGCATTTTGGGTCCTTGTACAGCACACGGCAGAACTACCGGTATGTTGCACAGTCGCCCTATATGTCGCCAACATATTACTCCTCCTGACTCGCCCACTAATACGTTATTAGACTAATGTTACAACATCAAATCGGTTGGAGGTTAAACACAACCAAAGGTCACACATAAGGCCACTGGATTATAAGGCCACTGTTGATTTTTGAGAAAATGTCATGATTTTAGATGCACCTTATAGTCCAAAAAATACGGTAATCTTGACACCCAAGGATCATCATGTTACAAATTGCACATTTTAAACCTAACCCCATAACCCAATAACCCTGGAATATTCATCTAAAACAATTTGGGAAAAAGAAATCACTACAAAATCACACATCACATCACACAACTGAGCAGATTTGTTTTTTCATTTGCACCAAAATGACTAAACAAAGAAAATAAAACTGGAGAATGAAGTAAGTACAGAGCAGTGGGCGTCTGCTGATGGTGTTGAAAACTGGGGTTGATCGAAAACATGTCTTGAAAAAACGTAATTAAATATCGCTCAAACATGTATAAATAACTCCAAATACTATCAACCAACAACTGCGTAAATGGTGAGGGGAAACAATTATAACATGGATAAAAGCTCTAAAAAGGCCTGCATTAATCCTCATAATCTATTTTCACTTTACTGTGTATTAAGAGCTGTCAAAATCGTCGCTTATCTCATCTGGTCCCCAGATATGAACCAAATATCACATTTCAGAAATAAACGCTCTCAGCTTTTGTTTGTAATACTCCTAAAGGGCCAGTATTTCCTTGAATAATCTTTAGGCTTTGCAATAAACAATTAAAAACATTCTTAACTTCAAACTAAATGAATAATGTTGATGTTTGTAATGTAATGTATATCTTAACCCTAATTGCATCATTACAAGTCTTTTTTCAAGCTTTATTATGGTTTATTGGTCATTCATGCACGTTTATTACTACATTATCTACATTTCCAAAGCTCAAAAAGCTCTGTTCCGGCTTGTGATGTCATGGAGTGGTACTTTTACCGTAAGTTCAGTATATTGGGGAATTTGAGGGGCTGAAATTATCCAGATGATTCTTATGAAGGTGTATGGAACAGGACAGAGTGGTTTTGTTTGACAGAAGAGAAGAATGTGTGAATGAAACAAAAGATGACTCCAGATATGTTTGTAATGAGGAAACAATAGTATAATATAGATCATTATGGGCTTTTTAATGAATGCAAAAGTGAATAATGTTAGTATCACGGCGGTCTTGTTGTCCCCAATGGTCCCAAATGCAAAAAAACCTACAAGTGGATCATTTTATAGTCAGTCTCCACGCTGTTTCTCATCTTCTGTCGCTCATCGGCTCAAACTTTGTTAAGCCTGTCACATGAAGCTCTTCCCGAACATTTCCCCGGCTCTAATTAAAGCTCACATCCAAATGCTAATGACCTGTCAAACGCACAACCTCCAGTCACCTCCCGGAGCGACGCCGCCATCGGTCCCCCCCATACGCACACAAAAGATGGTTCCTACCTCCTACCGGTCGTACGTTGTTACAGAAGCATCGGCAAAGCAAATCTTGGCTGGAGGAAGCTGGTGTACGAGCTATTCTAAACAAAATGATCAAGCTGACGACTCCAGATGCACAACCTTAGGAGATAAGACATTATAACGCGCGTCTCCTCCTATTAGTTAAACAGAGGGATCATTAACATAACATAATGTAACTGCTGGAACATCAAAAACCTTTTATTTTTCATTTCTTTTACCTAGAATGTTCCACAGTATGACATAAATCCATCTAACTCTATACATATTTTCAGCACATAGAAACGCATGTGATTGAATAAATGCAAAATAGATAAGTTTAATGCCGTATTGTGTAACTTTTCAGGCAAAACATTATAAAATTGGCAGAAACTCCACCAGGAAAGTTGCTTATAGCTCCTTTTATATTATTTAATCCCAATTTTTTTCATTCTCCCGTTATGTACAATTCCACAGACATTCACATGGGCAAATAAAGTAAGAAATGTCCCTCCAAATATCACAAAAACCATAAGTAGAAACGAGGAATGTTACATTTAAAGAGCCCATATTATACTGTTTTCTGATCTGTTAAAGTGTTTTCTCATCAAAAACACACACCTGAAGTTGTTTTTTGTTTCATTCACATGTGTTTAACATGCAAACCCTGTTTATTCAGGCTTCTCTCAAACAGAAAACACTCCGTTCCACCTTGTGATGTCATGTGGTGATACAGGAAGTGCTCCCCTGTGTTTGTAAACTGATTTCAGCCTTGGAAAAGCCAATTTTTATTTAACAAAAGGTAAAACTTAGCTGTTAACCTGAAAACTATCGCCACATAACAGGTTCGTCTTCGTCATCTTCTTCTTCGTCTTTGTCGTCTTCTTCGTCTTCTTCTTCTCCTTCTCCTTCTTCTCCTTCGTCTTCTTCTTCATCTTCTTCGTCGTCTTTGTCGTGTTCGTCGTCTTCTTCGTCTTCGTTGTCTTCTTCGTATTCTTCTTCTTCTCCTTCGTCTTCTTCTCCTTCTTCGTCGTCTTCTTCTCCTTTGTCTTCTACTTCGTCGTATTCTTCTTCTTCTTCTTCTTCTCCTGCATCTTCTTCGTCGTCTTACTCGTCTTCTTCGTCTTCGTTGTCTTCTTCGTATTCTTCTTCTTCTCCTTCGTCTTCTTCTCCTTCGTCTTCTTATTCTTCTTCGTATTCTTCTTCTCCTGCATCTTCTTCATTGTCTTAGTCATCTTCGTCGTATTCTTCTTCGTCGTATTCTTCTTCTTCTCCTGCATCTGCTTCATCGTCTTAGTTGTCTTTGTCATATTCTTCTTCGTCGTATTCTTCTTTTTATTCTTCGTCTTCTTCTTCATCTTCTTCGTCTTCTTCTTCTCCTTTTCCTCCTCCTCCTCCTTCGTTTTCTTCGTTTTCTTCGTCTTCTTCGTCTTCTTCTTCTTCTCCCCCTCCTCCTCCTCCTCATTATTATTATTAGTAGTAGTATTAGTATTAGTAGTAGTATTAGTATTCATATTATTACTTCAGGTATGTTTTTGATGGGTTAGCAACATTTTCACATCACACATTTGAACTTAAAGCTCACAAGAGTCATTTCAGTCATTAAAAAAAAAGAAAAAAAAAAGTTTGTGTTTTGTTTGTTTTAATTGAGAAAATACATTGACATCCAAAGTGGCAGCAATTGCAACTAAAACGCTCATATAGACTTGGCAGATGTCTGGAGAACATTTCCGTCTTAGCTGGAAAGACACTAATGGCATCCTACCTCCTTGGGCAGAGTGCTCCATTACAGCTTTTATAAGTACTGTATATTATAAGCATTTGGGGAGAAGCATTGTTACGAAAACTTTCTGGGCTGGTGTAATTGTGGCTGTGTAAGATTATGTATTTATTCTGTACATCCGCAAGTCCTTATTTTAGGTACAATTAACTGCACACTTTCAAAATGCAAGACGGGGCACCTAGAGGGGAGGGGATGTTTCCCAGAAGTGATTGCAGGCTGCCTCCAAGCACTGCATATTAATTTTAAACATTTTCTTAGGCTTTTTTCATTTATTTTTCATAGTGCCCTTGCATCTTTTCACCGCCAGCCTCGCGTAAACTCGCCCTGTACAATAGCAGACAAATGTATGTAAAAATCAGCAATCACAAAGTGTAATAAAATGCTGTGCTCAAGTGGTCATTTCAAAAACAGGGACTCAAGTGGTTCCATTTAAGAAAAAACTGTGTGGATGCTTTATATTTTATTCAGATGTTATTATGCAGGGGGTATTAAAGCCACACTATGCAACTTTTAGGCTTAAATAAACTAAAATAAAATGTTTGTGTGTTTTCTTTTGATTATAACTTGTATTTATTGCCCTAAAAACAAACAAATTTATTGAAAATCCTTTAGTAATCGACACTAAAACTACTATCGAAACTGGATACTCATTACAACAGGTATCGATACTAAAAAAAGTCATGTTCACAGGATAGAAATGAATTCTAAAAAGCTTTAAAACAAGCTTGAGCTGTAATAAAACAAGTATAAGACTACATAGACTAGTAAATATCAATTAAAATACTGTCTAAATATGATATTAAACAATAAATAATAAATATAAAATACAATAAATCAAATAAATACGGTTTCACTTTAACTTGAGTGTCACCTAATAATAATAATAATACATTTTAAATATTGGGAGGAACATATGTTACTTTAAAGGAAAGTACAATTATTTAATGTTGAAAATCTCGTTCTATTATCTAAATTGTGTTGGTTATAGTTTTCCACAATATGGCATTAAAAAGCGTTTATCTCCATGGAAAATGTTTTAACTTAACCAATAAAACATGCAAAGTGCCACCTCAAGAAAGTTACACACTCTACCTTTAACTAAAACTGACCAAAGAGAAACAAGAAACATAAATTTTTATCCAATTTACAGGTTGATTTCTATTTCTTTTACAGGTATAAAGTTTAAATAAAATTGGTTTCCATGCCAACAATTCTCAGACACAGACAAATGCACTGTCCAAGGTTCTGAAATCTTCTCTTTTAAATGATTACACTTTATATATATATATGAAAAGGCAGCAAAGATAAGCTAATGTAGAAAACAGTTTCAGACAGAAGTAGATGAAAAATAAAGTGTTTTTTTTAATATATATATAATTTGGATAATGTGTGCCTTAATGCTATGCTAATACTATATAATATGGATTTGTCTATTATCTTATCATGCAAATTATATAATGAAGAACTTTGAATTGTGACTTATTACAGTTGATAAAAGTAAATATATTCAGTGGTTATGGTAACATGCTTTTTATTATTTATTATTATTATTATTACTATGAGCCACACTGGACTGCTCTTCTAAAATTTTGTGTCTTTTCTCATATAAAAGTAGAAAAAAATGACAAATGAACTATTTTTATTTGGATTGTATTTGCATTTTTGACACATTTTCACCGATATCTCTTCTTAAGTTAACCAGCCACACTAAAATGAATATAAAAAAACTGCCTGAAAAGTAAAAAGCATGTAAGAAAAAGGATGTTACATGCAGATACCGTCAGGAAACTACCGAGCGAGGGCATGTATTCTTTTAAAGCCATAAAAACAGACATAATCACACCACGATTCTGTCACTTTTACCCTGGGATACACTGAAACATCAACAGGTGAGCATCAAAAACACCAAACTATGAAGCCTGACTGTGCAGCCATGTGAATCTACTGAAATACTGTCAGATCACAGATGTTCACAATAAGCATTTAGATTTAAGTGAGAATTAAGAACACAGAGAAAGAGAAAGGAGCGTGTCGCTGTCCGTGGTGCTGAAACGAGAGCTATGAAATGAACTAGAGTGAATTTATTTGAATGCCTGAAGAGATAACTATACACTCTATAAAGTTTCACCATAAAATGAAGACATAAAGACATGAATTATTGAAAACAGACTGTTAGGATGGAGAATAAAGTCCAAAATACAGTACTAGGGGTGTCAAAATTATCAAAAATCTAATACTAATCAATACTAAAAGTTGAAACGAGATACTCATTTGAACAGGAGTCGATACTAAAAAGTCACAACCTTTCCTGAATAGCTTTAGAATGATTTTGAGCTGTATTAAAACAAGTATAAAACCACATAGACTAGTATACGGCCATGGCCTCACTGTCGCTGTCCGTGGTGCTGAAGAGGCAGCTGTGAAATTAAATGGAGCTAAACTTCCTTTATACTTTTCTGTAGTAAATTCTCAAGTGGAAGTGTTTTTCACCTTGGATATTATGCCGGTGAATTTACAAGTACCTCATTTGGAGCTTTGTGATTGACAGCAGCCCACTTTCAAAGATTTCAACGCAAATTCGTCTCTAAATAACATGCACTTGATTCCTGCCGTATTAAACAGTTCATGGCAGAATGTTAGAAAATGTGTTTTTATTACTCACAAATGCATTTTGTTCTGACTTGTGACTAAGCTTAATGGTGCAACCTGGCGATTTAAAGGTCCATATGAAGTAAAATGGACTATAGCAAGCTTTAAGACGTGTTATAAAGTCGTTACTTCCTCGAAAACGGACATGGAGTTGTGTTTTGTTTCATTCCCACTTGTTTGAGTCACATCTCCAAAGATTTAAATGCGGCGTTCCACCTTGTGATGTCATGTAGCGGTAGATTTCATGTTAATAACCAGATTTTAGCTGAAATCTGGGCTGAAATCATCCACAGATATGGGTTTTAAAAACACAGTACCACTTGACATCATAAGGTGCATTTTTGTGCGTTTAACTCTAGGAATGTTTGTGATGAATTAACATTATAACATAGATCAGAATATACAGAAGGCTCTTTAATATCGGTAAATCGATTGGAGACAAGCGAGCGAAACATTATATACACTGGAAATTTCTCTGATCTGGCCAAGTTTTATAAATCATCTTGTTTTCAGATTTATTATTTACTTGCTAGTTCTGAGACTGCTTAATTCTCGTCTAGAGGTAGTTTATTTTAAGATGACTTGTTAAGTAACATTATTTTTCTGCATGGACTGATAATTTCAAGTCATTTTCAGTGTTTATAGCTTCAATTTTGGCCAGGCTTTTTGCAGTGTAGGATTTTAGTGCTTTTCATTTACTTAAAGTCTCCCTCTACTGTCCAAACGATATGAACGTTTAGCTCCACTGTGTATAAATGGATATATATACACTGCATAAAAAAGGCCAGCCACTGCAAACCCGATATGCAATCACGGCACATTCCCGGTTCAAATCGTTGCCCCGCTGACCCCAGATGGGAAAACTTACAGGAAAGAAGAATTTGTATTGGACAAACTGTGTCCCAAACCAATCGGCCCTCTCCAGGCTGCTCGGGGAAGGCTAAATCAGCTCTGGTGAATTGGAAACCCAAACGTGCTCAGCTCTCGCACCGCCGGGGTCAAAGGTCGCCTCTCATTTTCACCGCGGATTCATATCTCGGCGAAAGGCCCTCAGAGATTCCCCCTCGGTCGGTTTTGCTCTGGAAGCTTTTTCTGACGAGGAGATGTGCGCAGTTTGACCCCTCTTTAACTCCCCTGCCCCGCCATGTGACCCCACTCAGCCAATCACAGCGTTTGAATATAGATCCAGTCTTTTAAAGCTTTAAAGCGCAATAAAAGGATACGCAATTACAGAAACTAAGATATTGAGTTCACTGCTCAGAATAGATATACTTTGGTACTTGCAGAGGTAGAGACGGGGTTTAAGAAGATTTAAAAAAGGTTGAAGTGGCTGATGTTTCTGCGGCTTTGGTGAGGATGGGTGGAGCTGGGTTGGGATGCACTGAAATGAAAGAACAAAGAAGAGATTTGAATGGCTAAAAAAATAACTATATCCTTTATGAAGTTTCGTCATAAAAATACAGAAATAAATCAGATTATTAAAGTCCAAAGTCTGAATAAACTGAATGGTGATCACATGAAGAATCAGGTCCAAAAATGATACTAATCAATCAAATACTAATCAATACTAAACACTAGTATCGAAACTAGATACTCACTTGAAGTATTGATACTGAAAAAAGTCACATAAACACAACAGAAATGAATCTTTTGGGGATTACAGATATAAAAACCTCACGGTAATTTAAAAGAAAGTACCAGTTAAAAAAATAACTTTCTATTGTCTAAACAAAGAAGTTTTTTTTAAATTATCGTTGTAGAATCGGTATCGAGTATCAAGTCTATCCCTTAGTATCGATATCAAGTGAATTTTTTCGTAACGTGCAACATTATGCAGTACAAAATGAATCATGCAAAGTAATGAATATTAAAAAACGGCAGACAGAGAAGATCAGTGAATCCCATTACTATAAATATCAAGATTACTCCAAGTATCTTAAAGTAATATGGATGTACGGGTGATTGTGCTAATGTTTCAACACTCTATAACGCTAAATGGCTAGTTAGCAGTTAGCAATCCTCTTTCTTCTTTCTTTCTTCATCCCTCCATCTTATCTTACTCTACTTAAATCAGACAACTCTTTATTTGTGATTGTGAATAACCATCAGCATGCTACTTACGAGAACAAAAACCTGTATTATGCACGGGGCTCTTTACAATCCCTTCCCAGGATTAGTATATGACAATAGTCTGATCCAAACAAAGAATATTTTAACGTTTTTTTTTTCCCCACTCTTCAATTTTCTATATAAGTCTTCCCTTCCGCCGTATTATACATTGAACTGTAAGTAATGACCGTACTGCTAGTGTATTCTAGTCAGTGGTAATAAGAAAGCCTTGCGGATCTTTGGCGTGATTTGCATGCAGAGGCGCTTGGATTAGATAGACAGCCTACAATGCAACTTTCTACTCCCTGCATCTCATTGCTATAGCTACTTTTCTACTAACACCGTATACTTGCTGATGTGAGGGTTTGTGAAGGTCTTACAGGATAAAAGGGGAACAAAGGGGACATGGCGGCTTGTAAAACTAAAAATAAACAGCTTTTATTATTTATTTTTTTCTTTTAAAGGGCATATGACAGGTTAGACTATACATTAAACACATATGGTCAACGTATTTTTTTATCATTTTACTTCCTGTTTGGGCGTAGGAAGCAGCATAAAGGTAATTTCCTAACTGTTACTCAGCAAAGGTTATGTAAACGAGTGCCAAAACTTCAAATTGCGTCGCCGTTATCAATATTCCCTGGGGGTGTGAAGCTAACTGGAAGAACTAGTCTGTTAGAAGGTCTGTTACTCGGATTAGACGCAATCTGAGCTTTATTGGACCAGAAAGAACAGACTTGGTTGGAACAGGTAAGCTAATTTGTGCGCCTAAACAAGTCTCTTTCAAATAAAATTACATTCGCGAGCTAGCATTAGCCAAGGGATTTACCCGCTAGTCACTTTTACCTTTTTTTGTTGCAAATGAAACACATAAAGAGGACTGTAAGCGCTTGTATTCATCACAGACTCCCTGAAATCCATTTTGTATTTTTCTTTTTTTGCATTGTGTCATTCTGCAAAGTATCAATAGCTATTAGTTGACAACATAATAAGTTAATTAAAGCCATAAATTGACAGGAAATGTTGTTTTTCTTGAGTGAAATGAATACACATACAGAGGGATACAGCTTTTCTCCAAGACTGCCCCTTAACTGGAGTAAAATGACGAGGAATATTTACTATAGATGCCATCGCCAAACATGGAACCTGTCAAATGCAGTTTAAGTAAATGTATTTTTTAAAGAGCTTGTCATGTAGCCCACGAAACAAGCGAACTCCTGTCCTCGAATGAACAGTGCCTGGAGATAATCAGGCAGACAGGTGAGCATTAAGCACACACCAAATGGGAGGAAATTCCACCGCACGGCCATCACCATTAAAGAAACAGATGTCCAAAACAGACCACTGCGTTTGAGTAGTAAAGGGAGAGGATAGGCCCGACCGAAAACATGTTTTATTCCCTGTCCTGAAACGATAGCACTATAGAAAGCCATAAATAAATAACTGTATCATATCTTTCTAGAAACACCATTCAAAATTTATAGGACACTGGAAAGCCATTTTAAAAGAGATAAAAAACGACCATAAAGTACAGTATGGTATAGTGTAGTGTGGCTCAGCTGAATTTCCTATGGCTTCAGCATGATCCAGCAATGTTTGTGAGAGTGGCATTAGAAAAAAATGGCGGCATTATTAGGAAAAAAAAATTATAAAATAAAAAT
>JACN01142057.1:0-12658 GCA_000787155.1 Scartelaos histophorus
ATAATAATAATAAATAAAATTAAATAAGTAGACTGGACAAATATGGCATAATTATATAAATATGTATGTGCACAAGTACAAATCAAATATAGAAATACAGCAAAATAAATATATCTCAGCTATGTACAAAAGGCTATAAGGGAAAATAGTGTAAAGATTAACTTGACAGTTTGTAACCAGAAAGCTGCAAAAATACAGAGTTTGCACTAAAATAAAAAAAGGATTAGGCTAAATTCTTGATAATTTTGAGAAGAAGCAGCCTGTTTTATGGTGATTATGCCCTGTAAAGTGACCTTGGGTGTTAGAAATGTGCATATAAAGGCTGATCTGTTGCTTGAGACATAAATAAGAGCTCTTTTGTTTTATTTTTGTTTGAAGGAAATAAATCCGTCTATGCATGGGTATCGGTTGATATCGAGGACCCACAGACATGTAAAGTTGTAGTATAGCAGATGGTATAGGAAGTGAAAAAGCTGAACGGGTCCTTAGTCTGAAGCATAAAGCATAAAATTAAATAAAAGTCCATATTACAGCGTCTTATAGAACCGAGGCCAAGCCCATTAGGCCAGTATCTGTTGTACTCATTGCCAAAAGATAAAGTCTATTCCTAATCACACATTGCAGGGGATAATTTGGCTGCTTGGTGGGATTTTAAATGTGAATATTACTTTATAATCTGATTAGAACTAGCACAGTGATTGGGGAGATGGTGAATGGTCGTGCTGGGAAAGACAATGTCAAACTTAGCCTATTACAAAAGCACATTTTTAAATATTTTCGTAAATTCAGCACAAATTTTCTAAAAAGCACTTACATCTGTTGTTACTGGGTTTGAATTCTGAGTTATCTGGGGATTTTTATTTAAGTCTTGTCAGGTATTCAAACTAATTAGCCCAATCTCCTTCCCTATATCTGTTCTTGACACGCTTCCTGTAATGCTACTGAAATATGCATCAAATGAACAGGACAACTTTCTCTACAGACGCATTCAGATTCATAAGTATGAGACAGTTTCACACTCAGCTATTTCAATGCTAATCATAAGTGGGGTGGGTTAATAGCTCTCTTTGCCTGTGGTTTTTAAAGGATACAATTACTTTATTTGCTTTAATTACTGTGTATAAATAGGCTTTCAGCTAGATGGTCATTCAGGCACATCATTTACTTAAGCTGTAACAACATTTATTTATACCATATTTGAAGGTAACTGGATGATTCTTGCTAAATCTTATGCCTGTTTCTACATCTTCACAGCACTTTGGCGTGGAGATGGTGAATGATGTAGTGTCCAGTAGTGCAACCACACTTTATACATAAATGGACAAAGGTAACCCACTGGTCACCAAGTAGGAAGTGAGCATAGGTGCACTTTCGGCTCCATTGATTCTGGTTTTACGTTGAAAAACTGTCACCCCTCTCTCTGTAACTGCTGCTTTGAGCCTCGTCATTTAGGACTTAAAATGTTAACCAGCTCTACACGATCCTACTGTTTTTATAACACCATTTTGTCCATAAATAAATTCCTATTTCTTATATAGAACTTGACTTCAAGTTCACTCCTATATTCATGCGCATTGTTAGCTTCATTTGACTGGAGCCCTTAGTCCACTTCTTTATACAGTCTATGAGTCCAACAGTCCCCACTTCCTTTCATTCATTGATGTGTAGCTTTTATTATTCAATGGGAATGTTGGTACTATTTTTAGTTATTATGAGTAGGTGGGACTGCAAAGACAAGCCCGGCTTTTTACTTCTAAAAAAGTCATTTTCATTTTGGATTTTTTATCATGCTGTGTTCAGTCTGGGATATCAAAAACACGCTGGACGTCTCTAGTTGGACACCTTTGTATCTGGGTTCAGACACCCCCAACACGCGTCTTGGAAGTCGTGGACCAAAAGGAGAAAAATACTTTCCATGACGTCCGTTGCCCTGGGAATAAGTGCTTTAGTGGCTTTAGAGCATTTATTACAATAAAACGCAACAGCAGAGGCAATCGGCTCGGCGGCTGTGGGGTGTATATATTTATACTCCGCTAATGACACTGGTTTAGCTCTGGTATAGAACTGGGTAAAGTCCTGGTTCAGTCCTGGTTTCAGCCTGGTCCAGTTGTGGTTTAGTTCTGGTTTACTCCTGGCTATTGGCTTGGCAGTTGCAGAGTGTATATATTTCTACTCTGCTAATGACACGGCATAGATTTCTTGTTCTTGTCTTAATAATGTTGCTACGTCACTGGATAGTAGTCCCTGATTGGTTGATGTGGCGCATCGAAAAGCAAAAGTTAAGCATTTTCAACTTCTGACGCTGACGCACTGGATGCGTGTCAACAACAGATTTGCACTGTGACGAGTCTATGTGGAAGCCCAAGACAAGCGTCCACAGACTTTGCAGGTAAACTGGACGTCCTGACGCTCCGGTCACACTAAACTTCTGTATTTGGTGTTTTAATAGCAATGTCTACTGTTCCTAGTAACTATTGAGAAACTAAGTATATTTGCTTCTTTCTGGTCAAAAACTGCTGCTTCCCGTGGCCACTGTAATTTCAAGTACTATGTGACATCACTCTGCATGACTGCATTGATTAGAGTCGGGTGTTTGTAGCCAGAAACACTTGGCTGCAGGGGCAGAGTTCGGCGTGTGGATCCCTGTTAGGCCAATCACATCGTCCCTTATACCTCCAAACCACACCCCTTATTTCCTCTCACTATCCCCTTTACTCCTCCAGCTGCTGCCCAAGTTGATTGTAGAAGGAGTTAAATAAGTTGCTATATTATGTTTAGAGAGCAGGACCATGAAGCTTAAATTGCTGAAAAAGCTGTGCACGCTCCCAGAAAAGTAAATGAAAATGTATGCAATTTTAGTTATAGTTTTATTTGTTTCTGATTACTTTGTTTTTTATTCAGATTTAGTCAGCAAAATATGACACTGACAAAAAACTATTTACATAACCCCACACTTGCTGTTCACACCTGGCTTTGGATACTCTTTGTGAATACTTAACAGTCAGGCCTCTTTGGAGCCTGTGCGTTCAGATGGAAAGATGTCAGCAAGTTTAAAAGTCAGACTGGGTACGCACAGGAATAACTCATGGTTTATTTACAAGCCTGTGTCATATAGTGAACCAGGTCAAGCAGGTTAGCAAAATCCTCTGCATGCTCTTTACTCACTCCACTGGGTGTCAAAGCACTTCTATCAATTAACATAATCGATCATAAAATACTGTGTTATGATATTGTATTTGAGGTTTTGAGAACCTTTTTTTTTTTACATAAAGGACACTCAGAATCAGAAGTGAAATGATACAAAAATTAATCTTAATAATAATTACTATTTAACTATAATAATCTAAAATTTGTCATGTGCATTTGACCCATCCTTATATTACTATAATCATTTTATCAACACACTCCAAAAGACGCTCATAGTGATACTTTGCAGCTTATGTCATCAACATTCCCCGGGGACGTGATGCTAACTGTAAGCACTGCTCTATCTGAGGCTTGTTAAGATTATAATCTGAGCTTTTTTTTAAAGACCTGACTAAATTGGAAGTGAGATGACTTGTTCTGTTAAACAAGTTTCAAATAACATTACAAACAGGTACGAACACGCCAGCGGATCAGACTCCTGAAATTGTGCAGTTTATTGAAAAAGAAACATGAGTTTTCAGGCGATTTAAATCTTTACTAATGTGTGTATTATGTGTCCATGTACCATCTGAACATTCCACCATAGAGATGCATGTAGAACACCCCCAGAGTTATGTCACTGCAAAGTATCAATAATAACAAGACAAGTGTGAAATCACAATGCCAAAAAAGAATAGGACTTGCACTAAATATAATAATAATGAATAAATGTGTTGAACTTTTATTCGGCACAGTAATAAATCTTTTTAAATCTTCCAGAGTTAAATAAACCAGTGTCCTTCTGAAATTATGACACCATCAGATTAATATGAATGCAACCTACATTCCCCTTGCTACAAACTAAAAATCTTTCACTGAATATAACAATAGCAAAGACAATATGTGAACCACTGAAAACCATTCTCTTCAAATAAAGCCTACATATAGTCCCCCCATAACTTTTATCTATTCACTTAGCACAGCTCTTTAAACTAGTCCCTCAAGGTCCCACTTGTCGTGCTCCTTTATTTCCATATTGGCTGGTCCCGCCGTAGTTCACCTGCTGAATTAAAGCACCTCTGAATCAGCAGTGTCATTATCATCACAGGCACTGACTAATGTCCCTCAACACAAGCGCCGTAATGCCACAATCAATACAGCCCTTTTAATTATTAAGTGGGCAGTGGTGAGCCGTTAGCATTAGCAGCGCCTGAGGTTCATAAATGATTAAATGCATTGAGTCTGACTAGCCGCCGAATGTGTGAGTGTGTGTGTTTGTTTGAGAGAGGGAGGGGCCGCTAAAGAAAATATGTCATTGTCAGTAAAAGGTTTTGGCCTGGATTCAAGGACTGCTGCTAATAGATGGACTGCATTAAGCACAGATCTACTCATAATGAAGGCATAAAACTACTATAGTGGTGGCTTAGTTGTATTATGAGCAGTGTTAGGAACCAAATACTGAAAATAAGTATTCTGAGTACTAACTGTATTTCGGTACAGTTACTTTTTCATTTGGTGATATTCAGAATACAGTTAATTTTCTAAAATCAAAGGCACAAACAACACGTTTTTACGCTATAATTTAAATAGCTCTGAGTGAAGGTAATCTAAGTATTCAGAGTACATGATAAAATACATTTTAATTTGGGTATCCATTATTCTGTAACTAAATACATGTTCAAAGCATTCTTCCCATTACTGATATGACTCTTTTATGTAGTCCTGTAGAAATCCTCTGAACATAAAGTCAATACTGTGCATACAATCCCAGTCTTTTGTGTAATGACTAACACACAACAAAAGAAAATAGACAGTAGATGTTCCTTTGTAGTTGTGAGTACAGTTCAGATGTCCTTGTGTAGAAACTAGGAATTCAAATTGCAGAGCCTAGTTTTCCTATGTATTACTCCTAGTTCCCTATGTATTAAGTTAGTACCACAAAGTTTCTTCATAATATAATCCATTTTCTTTTACTTGTGAGGAAGTATTTTCCCCCAAAATGATTTATGATAAGATTAAATGAGAAAACTTTTATTCTTCCCACAATGAACAATAAAAAGTACAAACAGCAGCAGTAGAATATGAACAGAATAAATCATATTCAGGTTATACAAGGAACATGTCGAACAGAATAATTTATAAATCCTCATTCTGTACCAGTCCTTGTATTTGCAGAGGTTGCTGGTGCTAGGCTAGCGCATGTCATTGGCCATAGTTAATCTGCCAAAAACAGTCTTAACCATTCCACAGGGCACTCGAGGCAAAACACTTATAACAAAAGACTGTTGATGTCAATGTCTGTGTCAATAGAATAATTTTAGAGGTAAAATCAACCTGCATTTAAATGATTTATGTGTGAGCAGCAGCAGCGAGTTGTACTTCCCAATAGAAAGCTTGGCAGTGGCGGACTGATTTCACCGCTGCTGCAGAGAAAATAGTTCCTAAACATGCGACAATTCATGCAACGCAAGGTTAGTTTTTATTTAAGACATTACTCTATCAGCACAGACATTTACATCGACCGTCTGGCATAATAATAGATTTGCCTTGGGTGCTTTGTGGAGTGGGTAAGACGAACTACGGCTGTTGACAATGCACTAGCTTAGCGCTAGCAGCCTCTGCAAATACAAGGACTGGATGGAATATTTTAAAAAGTGTCTCCACATGTCTACAACTCTCTGGCTCACTAATAAATGAGGCCCTATTTCAAAAAATGTTGAGTGTCCCTTTAAATATTGAAAAATACTAAAATAGATCATTTTAAACAGTTAGCATTGGTCCAAGGTTATTTATCTTTCCTTTTGAACATCTTAATTATTCACTGTCCTGTGGTGGTAAAGCTGAGCATACAAATGCACACTTTGTCTATAAGACAATAAAATGCATTCAGTAAACTTATTTTGATCTCTACAGCTTCATACACAGTATCTGCACTGGGGCAAGGCAAACTGTGCTCAAATACAGGGGGAAAAATAGGTACAGGGCATTAACTGAATCATAAACTAAACAGAATAACTCTTAATAAACTATTAGTTCATTATGAATCTAGGTTGTAGTTATTATAAAGAATAACATTTTCAACATTGAAACAGACCCCTTAATATGAGCTGAGCATGTGCAGGAGCTGTCCGCTGTGGTGTGGTGCTGAAACTGGAGCCTGCACTTAGCAGCAGCAGGTTTTCTTCTGAGCACAGTGAGTCTATGCATGTTTGAAGGATACTTTACATTTGCCAGCATGAGCGCACTAGCTCTGCAGGTGCCAGGGACTTAATTGTTTTTCGCCCGGCTCCTTTGAGCTTTGGAAATACTTGAACCTTGCCACTGGAGTCTATGGTCGTACAGAAAGCTGAAAATGTGAACAGCATGCTATACTTCTGACGTGGTCTTTGTAGTCACATTGTCTTTGATAATGTGCATGCCCTAAAAGCCAAAGAAACAGGCCTCATAGGTAGAGGAGCAATTAGCAGATTCAGCGCACAGCAGGCACATCATTTCTGTTTTTTATTAGCTGCTCCTCAGTCATATGTTAACATGGACACAAACAAATGAGGGATGAAGCAAAAGCTTTAAGGCACAGGATTGCAGATTTTTTCCCCAGTACAGATCTATTGTAAAAGCAGCTCTTGAGGTTCAAATGAGACCACTGTGAGCTGTCTGTGTCAAATTATAAAATGTGTTTATTGTCTACAGAATGGTGCGCTGTTAGCATGATGGTGGCTGTGGTTTTGCCACAAAGCTCCAGCCTCTGAATGTTGTGAAAATGGTAAATATTTGGGGAAGCCGGGAATGTGTTAGGAAAGTGAGGAAGAAGTTTGGACTGTTTAAAATGAATGATATATTGATAATTAGCAGCTGATATAATTAACATTCCCTGGGCTGCGATGCTAACTGAAAGCACTACTATGTTAGAAGCTCTAAGAGAACAGGCAAGAGGATTTGTGCTGTTACACAAGTCTCACATAGAATTACACTTACAAGCTAGTTAGCATAGGCTAGCTAACTTTTTTTTTTTAAATTCACTCAAATTAATCCATTTTGTATTTTTTTTTCTTTAGTTTTAAAACTGTTGACAGTGTTTGCTGATGTGTGCATTATGTCTCCATGATTACTTCTGAACATTCCACCATAGAGATGTTCCGTGAGGTCTCAATATCAATAGGATCAAAATGAATATTGTTGGGCTTCTCCTAAGAGAGAATAAAAAAAAAAAGAAAAAAGAAGTTTGACTTTTCTGACGCCGAGACACAGCCGCACTGAAGATGACCATTGATTGACGATTAATTATTTAATGAGATGTTCAGTGTAATTGCGTGTCTGATCGATTCGTGCTTCGCTGTGATGTATACACCTTTTCTGTGAAGTTATGTTGAAGTTTGAGCCTTTCTGCTCCCCATAGCTATTAGAGTTCAACTGGCCCCATACAGCCTTGTGCCAGTACAGTCAGCATTCCTAAACATCTCGACAATCAATAAGCACATTATACATGCACTTTATACAGGAGCCATCATGAATACATATCGAGTGGATCTGCAGTCCTCCATAAAGTTTGACAGTAATGAATTACACAAGTGCCAAAGTTTTCACAGCTCTCCAATACTGTTTAAAGGACCCATATTACACTATGTTTTGACCTATAGGGCCTGATCTTGCCCCCGGCGGTAGCTGTAGTGCAGGTGTGGGGGTGGAGCTCCAAACAAAAGGTGTGCAGTGCCTGAATCTCAGGTGGAGCCGAGCAGACCGGGGGTGTGGTGTGGCCATGGGGTGGCACATTCACTGACTCGTAAGAAATGTAAAAGTAAATCTCAAACTAGTCCACTGAAAAACAACATGTAATAAGGCTTATTTTGAAATGTATTAGGATGATACATTTTTGACAGCCATAATATGTTCATGTGCTGTGTGGGATGTTCATGTGCCGTCTGGATGCCCTCCCACAGCAGAGCACAGCCCCTCACCTGCTCCCTGTATCCACTCAGCTCTGCTCTATTGTTTAAAACTGGAACTGTATAAAAGCTGCACTTGGATTATGAGATAAAGACTGGTCTGCTGTTTAATGCGAGGCAAACAAAATGAGAAAGAGAGAAACCTATGGAGGTTTGCATGTGTGTTTGAAGTGCAAGTTCAGTCCAGTTTATTTTACCCATAGTTCCCCAGGTTCTTTTAAATTCACTCAAATGTGTTTAAGATCATTTTGTATTTTTTCTTTAGTTTTAAAACTTTTGACAGTGTTTGCTGATGTGTGCATTATGTCTCCATGATTACTTCTGAACATTCCACTACAGTAATACTGTGTGAGGTCTCAATATATGTTTTGGGAAAAAAGTTGAGAAGAAAAGAAAAAAAGGAATTTACACACAAGGAACTTGCTTTCATTTAACAGAATAAATGTGCTGTAATTTGTTGCTATGAAGCTATAAACAACTATTGTACAATTTAGAGAACTTATGGTTGCTAGGTAACAGTTATAGAATGATCTGTATTTAGGTCACAACTTCTGCTCATGTCTGACCAATTTAAACTTTACCAAAGAGTTTTTTCTCTTAAATATAATTATGTTAAATTCTGTTCATTGAGAAATTCAATCAAAATAAAAACTTTTAAATGATCTTTTCACAAGAATAGAAAGGTTTTGAAATGTACCATATGAGATCACAATTACTGTCTTTACTGTATGGGCTGTCAGACCACCTCCAACTTCCAAATTGCTGGGCTGGATTTTTTTTTTAGAAGGAACATTTGGAAAAAGCTTAAAAATAACATTTTAATAATGTCCCTTCACTGTCCTGTTATAGAGCCCATTTGTCACTCTGGATGAAAAATCCACTCCTTGGTGTACACACAATGGGCAATCTCCAGCAATCAGAAGTCACCATATTCTGCATTCGGACCTAATGATATGTTGTCTCTCGAATCATAGCAAAACATGTTATTACCCCGAACATTTTCACTGTTCCCAGACTGTCATGGTTTCAGTGAAGGCTTTGTGACATGGACTGTATGCTTGAATTTCAATGTTGCATTCCATATACATTTTAGACACATGTGCTTTTTGAAATCTTCGACTTGCTTTTCCCAATGGGGATGTTATTGATTTGTCTAAAATGTTCCACAGTATAGCATTAAACATATCAGAAGTAAATTATCACATTTGTATATCACTTTTCAATCTTCTAAGCACTCAAAGCACTTTACATCAAGGAGTTACTTATTCATCCCTTACTGCACCCAGATACTAGGAGCGAGGAGGATTAAGTGTCTTGCCCAAGGACACAACAACATCATTCATCCGCGTCAACTGGAATGAATAATATTTTACGTCAAGATGGGGTTTTGAACCACCAATCTTCAGACTATAAACTAAGCTACTGTCACCCAAATGAATGAATATAAGTAAAAAATAGTTTGACTTTAAAGGCGTTTGACATTAACAGCACATAGGATTCCAGTCACAGTAAGAGAATCCCCATGGAAACAGGCAAAAATATTCCCGACCAAAAAGTTTCATAGCGCAACTTTAAATCAGTGAAAACCCCAACTATAAAAGCTATAACACAAATATACAGCCCCATAAGTTTTCATTTCTCATGTGTGCCATCGAGCATTTTGAATCAGAGGCCCATTCTGTGCTCGGATAGCTGATTTCCCTTAAGCTAAAGTCAACGCCTGCTGCTGTCCAGTATGGTAAAGGAGCGTGGGAGGCCGTAAAAAGATAGTGTTGTGCATTATTAGGCTATTTACTGCTCCATTTGTGCTTTTATGGCTAACGCGATGCTCTCAGGAAATGAGTTTGAAAATGCTTTGTTGGCGTGGAGGGGATTATGAGATCGGGGACCTAGAAATAGTTGTACTGCACAGCGGGGCGCAAGAAGTCAGTGATTAGTGTTGTTTTGTTTTTTTTAACAGTTTTTTTAATGTTAACATGATTCGGTCCAATGGGAGCGGCTAGTGCATATACTTTTGTTGTACTTACCACTTTTACTTTTGCTTTGCGTTCAATACAAGTTTATGTTTGTAATGAATCAATACTGTATAAAAATAATATAATAAGACACAATGACGCTACACTAAATATTTTGGATGGTTATTGATCGTAATAATGCACTGCTGTTAAAAAGATATGGAATACCAATACTGAAGCGCAGGTTGTTACCAAGCTATTGAACAAAGAGATATTAACAAACTATTCTTGAGAGGCAATAATTATATTTTATTTGTTGCTTTTAAGCAAACTGAGGCATCAGCATTGCATTAAAGACGTATATTGTGTTATTATATATGTAAGTATTAAGTACGGGAGTGGTTATAAAACAGAGGACAAGACTGAGAGGCTGAGGTAGCTTACATAAATGGACATTGCTAACCCGCTAGCTCCTGTGTTCCCAATAGGAAGTGAAAGTGAAAGTAAAAAACTGTCACTCCTCTTTCTCTAACGGCTGCTGTGAGCCTCGTCATTTTGGTCTTAAAACGTATTAACCCGCTCTACATGATTCTATTTTATTATTTTGTCCGTAAATCAAGCATCGAACATTAATATAATCACAAAAAATAGCTCCAGCTAGCGTTAGCCACAGGTTCGATTGACAGCGGTGCCAAGCTCCCGCCCCCCGTTGGACCAGTGGTGTGGGCGGTCAGCTTCGAAGGCCTCGCCCGAGATTAGTTCTTTTGTTGCTATGTCGCTCGCAATCGGAATGCCAAATGCGAAACTCTAAATTCAACCCTTGACTGCTTCATGTGACTGGAGCGCTGTGGTGGACGTCACACTCACTTAAGGCTGCTAAACACTAAATGATTTTTAAACGTGCGACAAAAAGCGCACGCCAAAGACACAAGGAGAACCTCATGAGGCTTAAAATCTCAGATGGCAAAAACTGCAGCGGGATATGTCTGCGGACCACAGGCTAAAATTGTGACCGCACTCGTGTCAGCAGTAAAACCACTCGATTTGAGACTCTTAAGTGTTCAAAAGATCAGAGCTCCACACTTTCTAGTTTAGATATAAGTCAAAACGGTGTTATTATTTGTGAAATGTGGTATAGTAGCATAAAAGATTAGCGATAAAGTACACAGAAAGTAGAGTCACTATTGCTAATCTGCAGATTCACCTCAAACAAAACAAACACGTGAGGATCTGCTTTCGCATTTTTACTTTCAAATAACACCTCAGACTGGATTAATAATGCAGTTTTGTGGACTTGATGTCATTATTTGCAGAGGACGATTTCTATGGATAATGTGGATGACACGCTGCACTTTAAATTTAGTGAGTAATAAATTTGGTGAGTAATAAAGTCTTTATTTTCGCCGTTTCCTGAGTTTGCGTCTCTGTCTGTCACTCCTCTGCTAACACTCTGTTTTATTGGCTGTTACTGTAGCGTTGCTGATGTTTGGTTATGATCTGACACTGAATCCTCACACTTAAGAAGTCCAGCGGCTTCAAAATTGCACACAAAGAAAAAAAATCTAAACTTGAAGAGAAGAAATCTGGAAAATTCTTCTGTAGTGGCGTAACGGCCTTTTGTCCATTTCTTTATATAATCTATGTTGGACACAGAGGTTAAAACAGCAGACTGAAGGAATGCCTTGAGTATTGGCTATGATTCCATTGAGGGAGTATTATACCATTGATGATTTACGCCAAGATAACAAGGACTGAGCTGGCAGTGTGGGGCTGGCACAGCACAAAAATGCAGTTTCTATATCAGGTACTTACACAAGACAAAACAAATAGCTCCAAAAATTAAGCGAGTTTTAAAATATTACAAAGTAAAATTTCAACCTTCATTAGGAGGATTAAAGTGTTGTTGGGATAAATTAAATGATGGCTTATTTTAAAAAAGCTTTTCACTGCAGGCAGCTTTTCGATTTGACATTTAGGTAAGTTTGTCCTTCTGTCCTTACTGAACCCTGCTCTCTTTCAGTGGATTTAGTTTATTATTCCTAACTAATTTTGTCCGCCTCAGTCCTGATAATGAAATATGGATTTAGACAACAGCTTAATGGAACGGTTGGACTCTCAAAATGAACATTACCAGCCATGTTTTTTATTATCATTTACAGCGGGGCCAGATAGGAACTTAATAAAAACATCGCCTCTATACTTGCATTTGGAACAACTTTTGCACTGCTATGAAAGTAGGTCTGACAAATGGACACTCTATCTGTCCAGGAGAGGGAGAGAGAGAGAGAATCGCTGTGTGGACAAATGGCAGCGGGATTTAATTGAGTTGCTGTCAGAAATATCAATTGTTCAATTTCTCATGTGTCACGCGCTGAGCTGTGTGTGGAGACGTTTCATTCAGCGTGTCTATGGAAATTCACTGAAGAACAACAATGCAAAAAGGAGTCGTTTGTAACATAATATTTTAGTTTAAACAACTTTGGGCTGCTTTTACATTCAGAATAAACGATCTATATTTTATGAAAGGGTTAGAGTTGTTGTCTGAGATCAAGAATACACAATTCTTCAGTATGATTCAGTTCAATTAACATTAAATTATACTTTACAAATTGTCCTGGATTAATCTGTCCTCGT
>KN493048.1:0-13780 GCA_000787155.1 Scartelaos histophorus
TACAAAAATAAATTGAATTGAGTTGAACTGAAAAACACTTTTCACCTTGTAATGTCATCTGGTAATACAGGAAGTGCTCCACTGTGTTTTTAAACTCCTCACACTTTGACTAGAATCATTTGGATCATTTCAGCTCTGGAATTGCACATCTCTATGCAAGTAAAAGTAAAGGTATCTTGAAAACTTCAGCTTCATGACATCACAAGGTGGAACAGAGCCTTTTGAGCTTTGGAAATGTACTAATAATAAAGGATTACTCAAACGTGTGAGTGAAACAAAATACAACACTGCAAAAAGTTTAAGATATAAACACTTAAATCTGTCAAAAAATGACTTAAAAGTAGTGAAATTATCTTGCTGCATGAACAGATAATTTTACTGGACAAGTTCACTTAAAATAAACTAACTCTAGACCAGAATGAATCAGTCTCAGAACTAGTAAGTCGATAATAATTCTGAAAGCAAGATTAATAACCTGATATAAGTTTCAAAATCTTGGGCAGATCAGAAATTTGCAGTGAACTTAAGGTATGTTTTTGATGAGGTAACAGTATTATAACTCGATTTAAATCTCAAAACAAGAGTTCATTTTGTGTAATATAGGACCTTAAAATCTAAGAGTTTGTCTTCTATTTCCTGGTTCAGTTGTGGGATGCGGTGGAGGGGACTCTGCGCTGTGTCAATGACGACGGCGTTTCTGGGATCACAGCTCTGGCATTTCTCAACAACAGGTTTGAAACAGACCATTTGCCGTTTGGACTAATTTCAGAACTAACTCATAAGTGTTATTGTTTTGTTTTTTGTTTTGTTTTTTTCCAGGATTGTGGCAGCTCGTCTAAATGGGTCTCTAGATTTCTTCACCATTGAAATGAACAAACCTCTGGGGCTCCTGCAGTACAGAGGTAATTTCTAGAGATGCACCAATATTGGAAAATCTAGACTGATTATGATATTTTTGGGCAAAGCTTTTACTATTTTCGCCATTTTGTATTCGCACAAATAACTTATATATATATTTTATATTCAAATCCTAAAAAACACATTTTGTCAAAAAATATTTATAAAAAAAGATATACAGTATTACATAGTTCCATATGTCTTGCTTCATGAATTTGATGCCTTCTATGTGTAGATAAAATGGAAAAAAAAAAATTAAAATAAAGGAAAAAAAAGCCAATGAGATGCATCCAGTTTTACTGATGCTGTTTACCCTTCCAAATCAACGGTAACTTTCCAATCATAAAAGATGGAAACTTACTTTTTTTCCTTAAAAACTTGACAGATTTTTTGAGCATTATCCCACGTCTCACACACGCTCCATGATGACATTGGGAAAACAAGTGTCTGATAGGAACTTTGTTTTCCACCTAACTCATGCGCTCCGCCCAGTCTCATTGACCCAAACTTTGCCAGAGTGTAGTGAGTCAAACTGGTCAACTGCTCTGAGCGTCTGTGTTTGTGAAAATAGAAAAAGCAAATAAATGACTAATTACACATCTCGGTCTGCGTAATTGCACATCCCTTGCAATTTTTGTTTGAAAGGTTTATTTCTCTGAAAATGTACAAACCCAAATGTAATATTCATCATGGAAATGCAGGAGCCACAGCACTTCCTGTGGCTTTTCACCATGAATATGCAGGAAGTGCTGTGACTCTAAGCCCTGGACTGAGCCGTTTCCATGACTGACACCAGTAAAATCATGGAGGGTTTTTTATTTATTTTTTTATTTTGAGGCAATGAGGATATTTTTTGTTTGCTTACAGACTTGATATTTTGCACTTTTGTAGCTAAGGCCCTTTTTGTCTCTATCAGAACCAATAGTGCAGTGTGTAATATAGGACCTCTAAACCAGTCCATAAACAGTGTGTGTGTGTTCGCAGGTGCCCCGGGTCGTGCTGCCCTCCCTGCCTCGCCCTGTTACAGCAGTGAGGATGTGCTGAGCTGCCAGCTCACCCGCTCTGTGCAGTGTGCCCATCAGAAACCCATCACTGTGCTGAAGGCGGCAGCAGGCAGGGTGGTGACCGGGAGCCAGGACCACACCGTCCGGGTAAGACACTGTTTCACAAGGATCATCAAGATGTACGAGAACGTGAATATGGAGCAATTATATTTGCCCTGTGATCATTCTTAAACTGTTTGTTGACAGATTTATCGGCTGGAGGACTCGTGTTGTCTCTTCACTCTCCAGGGGCACTCTGGAGGAATCACCGCTATTTATATCGACCAAGTAAGAAAAACTATTCGACGTAAACACTATAGGGAAAGGCACACCATCTCATTCAGTGATTTTTTATTTTTTATTTTAATACTTTCTACTTGTTGTATACACACATAAGACAAATATATGAAGTGAGATATATGGAAGTGTAGAAATATAGAAAGTAGTAAAAATAAATACAAAATATTGAGAGGGTATGTGTGGAAGATAATTTGTTTAATCAGATTTTGAATTTTAAATGCAACTAAATTTCTCACTTTGAATTTTTTAATTCTGAAAAAAACATTTTTGAATAGTTTTTATTCTGAATGTCAGTTAATGAAATTATCTCTTAACATTTCCAAAGTGTTTAAAATTCAGTAATTTATCTTTAAAAATGTACCTTTCAAATATTCAGCACAAATATATTCAAGCCCTCAAATTCAACAGTCAAAATTCAGAGCATAAAATTCACAATGAAAACATTTGCAGTAAAGATCCAAGATGCCAAGACAGACGCAATTGATCCAAATTGATCCGCTCTGACTTAGTAGCAAACAGGACATGGTGCAGTGAAGCGATCTGATTGGTCAGAATCAGCCTTATCAAACCTCATCCCTTTAATTAAAGTGTAGACCCCGCCCACAGATAAAAACGGCCAATAGGAAAAAGCCTCTGTCCTCTCTCACATCACACTCATCAATTGCTTCTGTCTGGTATCTTGGATATTTGTTGTAAAATATTTCACATCTCAGAATTTTGACTGTTGAATTTGGAAGCCTGAAAATACTGTAGATGTGCTAAATATTGTAATAATAAGTTGACATTTTTATTTTGAATTTGAAACATATTAGAAAAAAATTAATACTTAAAATTTCAGAAATTAAAATTCAGAATAAAAATGATTCAGACATTTTTTTTAGAGTTAAAAAGTGCAAAGTAAGAAAATCAGCAATATGTAAAATTCAAAATCTAATGGAACAAATGATCTTCCGTAGGTGTGTCCAAACCACTGACTCATAGTGTACCTTTTTTCAGAATTTAATGCATATTATAATTATTCATTTCATGGAATTCAAAAAATTTCACAGCATTATTAATTTTTTCACTGACCCCACAGATTTGAGAAGCACTAATTGTATGTTTGTTCAAGTCTAAAGTGAGAAACAAAATATTTTTCTGCAACAGTGATACAACATACACTAACTGCATGCATACAGTGTACAAAATTGTTTCATCTGGCCACAAAAGTGAAACCAAAATAGGGAAATTGACAATATAGTTTGATTTGGCCTTTGTCTTGCATGTCTCATGTTCTAATGTTTGTGCTTTTTGATGTGTTCCTCAGACCATGGTCCTCGCGAGCGGAGGGCAGGACGGCGCCATCTGCTTGTGGGACGTCCTGACGGGAAGTCGCGTCAGCCACGTTTACGGTCACCGCGGCGACGTGACCTCACTCGTGTGCACCACCACGTGTGTGATCAGCTCCGGACTGGACGACCTCATCTGCATCTGGGACAGGAGCACCGGCATCAAGATCTACTCCATACAACAGGTGAGACCAACACGGCGATGAGACGCACATAATCACAGGACATAGAAAAAGCTGTGTTTGGATACTACAACGATGATTAAAAATATATTTAATTTTTCTTAATATGTGGGCTAATACTAGTTCTGACTGATTTATGTCAAGACCGTATTTTTTGTACTGATCAAATGACTATCTACTTTTCAAGTTCTGGAAACAATTTAATGACATTTACTTTACATTTTATTGTTTATTTTTTGACAGTCTACTTGTACAAACTGGGAATCATATGAGGCCATGTAATGTAGTTGATTTAACCATAATCCACAATTGTGAGAACCTCTTGGTCTATAACATGTACCCACCGCCAGAGAGGCAATGTCAGTAACTGTGTGGCAGTAGCCAGAGACTCATGGTGCGGATTTGGAGCCATGTCTCAGCCTCAGGGCAGCTGTGGCTCTAGCATCTTACAGCTCACAGCTTATCAGGGTGATGAGCAGACCTGGGCATTGTCCAGCTCCCGGGCCACATATGGTTCTGTGACTCTGACCAGCTTGTTTAAGATAATCTGGAATTACAAAATAAACATATTTTGTAATTTTACCTCATGCATGCACATTGCGTTGCTTTTATTTTTTTTTATTTTTTTTTAATCGCTTAATTATAACATACACTTACCAATCTAAATGTGTCAAACAATGCTATTTATGGCTTTTAATAAATAAATACAATTAATATTATGTAGAATTGAGATAAGCATTTTTCTGTTTCCCATGTAGGCCCATGGAAAAAAATAATTTGCCACCCCTGACGAAGAGTGTTTGAATTAGTGATGGGTGAATTTGAAACCTCATGAATCAATTTACTAGTTTTGAGACTTCTGCCTCAGACTGAGACTGTTTAAAGCATTAACTGTAATGGAAAATAACGCTATCTGTTGGCCATTTGCCAGAACTGCATGTGATGGAAATACACGAACAGATCCAGTAATATAGTAATAAGTTCTTTATTTTGAGCTTTGTCACAGCAGAGCAAACGAAAGTGGTACTGAGATGAAGGCAATCTGTACTATTTGAGTCCAAAATTGACAAACAAGGATTGTTGTTCAAAAGGGAGTGGGAAGAAATAAAGCTTATTTCTTAATCCACTCATGTGTAAGAAAACAAATAAAATGAAGGGAAATAAAATAAGCCAAAACGAGACTTCATTCACAGAGGGCACATGTTCTGAACCAGTGCCTGAAACGCTGAGGTTGGGTGACATTGCCAACTAACCAACTAACCTTTTCTCTCCCTCATGTTCTTTCGTCCGTCTCAGGAGGTGGGCTGTGGGGCGAGCTTGGGCGTCATCTCCGAGTCCCTGCTGGTGACGGGGGGCCAGGGCTGCGTCTCCTTCTGGGACCTGAGCTACGGGGACCTGCTCCAGACCGTGTACCTGGGCCCCAGCGGCGACGGCCAGGGCGTGAGGCAGCTGCTCGTGCTGGACAACGCCGCCATCGTGTGCGACTTCGGCAGCGAGCTCAGCCTGGTCTACGTCCCGTCTGTGCTGGAGAAGCTGGACTGAACGCTACGACGTGAGCGGTCGCAGGACGGAATACAAACGTCGTGCCGTCTGACAGGCTCGCTCGCAGTCGGGAGTCTCGGATGCTCGGAGGCAGCTATTTTGTGCGTGGAAGGAGCGCGGTGCCCTTGGTGGTCGATGAACGTTACTTATCGACAGTGGTAGACCGCAAGTGTCCTAGCTAGTCCCATGTTTCGCTATTGTGTCCTCTGGTATTGCACAGAAACAATAAAACTGTGATATCGTTGGTAATGGACAATTCCAACCAAAGCAATCATCGTGGAGGTAAACTAAAGGCTCATTTATGCTCTACTTTAAGGCGCATTTGTTCAGCCTGTAATTTGGTCTGTCTGTAAACACTTCTCTTTTCTTGACTTTTTTTGGACGAACTGCAATACCCGTCTCCATCGGTTTATCTCTTTTGTCTGGATCAACTGATTTTTATGTGAATGTGTAAATGCAGTGACGGTTACTGCACTGGGATCTAGAGTTGTCACAATACTGCCATTTCTAACTTTTTCGAGACTGAAGAATAGACTTGCTGAATACTGATTCCGATAGTCGTCCAGATAGGTTCCATGGTGTTTCTTGGGCTTATACTAGTCTACGTGCTCTTATATTTGTCAAAATCATTCTAAAACTATTCAGGAAAGGTTAATTTCTGTACTGTGAATGTGACTGTTTTTGAGTCAGATACCTGCTCAAATGAGGATCTAGTTTTGAGACTAGTTTTATATCGATTATTTTCTGATTGTCAATACTTCTGGCAACGGTACTTCGAACACACGGATCTGTTTACGTACAAAAGCTGAGCATAAGTGAGCCTCAAATGTGCGCTTTGTAACGTTTTGGTTGGGAGTCCGTCACTTGCTTGTTTCTATAAATGTCATTGCTCTGTCTGAAATGTTCCACAGTGTGACATTAAACAGCTCTACCCTACATTTATTCAGTTACAGGTGGTTTTATAGCTCAAAAATACCTAGTGGGTTTGCAGATCTGACCTGTAACTCGTTTGGTCTTGGTTTAATGCCATACTGTGAAACATTCCAGACAAAAGCGCTGGATGGACCCTCCACCAGAAAAGTTACACGGTGCATGAAATTCTGGGACGCCGAAAGAGGATCTGCAAGCAGGCGTCCATGCTTTTACGAGCCCTACATGCTGCCAATGCGCACGGACCATTTTCTGTTCACGGAAGGGCTCTTGTCTTAGAGGATATCCCTGCTGTTTATTTAGCAGTACCACACAGAGGCGAGGCAGCGGCGAGTCGACTGGAGCAAATGTACATTGACGTCCACGTGTTGGTGTGTGGGTGCGTGGGCGTCTGGACGGTTATTTATTTGAAAGGTGTTTTTAAGGAAATGGGGTTCTTCCAAGAGTCTGCCCAAGGAGCTCATTTGAAAACTAAAAAAACAAGTCATTTCAGCAGTATGTTCAGAAGTAGGTGTCAGAAGCTTTGTACCTGAGTTTTGCCGTCTGAAAAACGTGAAAAACAGAACTTAACTTATCAGGGACAATCACTGGGATGCTCAGTTTACCATGACTGAAATGTGAACAACTACTAGCATGCTAACACACATTTCCATAAGGTACACAGCGGACATATTTTCATCTCAGGAGCTACTTACACAGTATAAACGTACTGGGGAAAGAATTTTCGCTCAAATACAGGAGAATAAAATCAGGTTCTTCCATAGACTGTATTTATAAATGGATATAGCTAACTCGCTAGCTGCAGTGTTTCAAATAGGAAGTGAGCATGGGCGCTAACCCGCTAACCTCGGTGAGCTTCGTTTGGCTGGAGCTGAAAGCTATGTCCACTTCTTTATACAGACTAAGGTTTTGCTTTATAAAGTTGTAGTTTCCCGTGTATTTTTAAAGCGGCACAATGTGAATGGAGAATATAAATGCTTAAATACTGTATGTAACAGCTATATTAATGTTACAAAGTATTAAACTGCAACATACCTGCAACAAGTACTTTTAAGATCATGTTTCCAGCTACGGTAACTTAGTACTGCTGTAAATGGCACTTTAAAGGTGCATTGTGTATATGTCATTGCTGTTTCTGGAATGACATTCAGAATCTCTACCTTACATTTATTCATTTAGGGTTTTTTTTGTTCAGAAGTGAATAGATAAACAGGGATTCTGACCTGTAGCTTGGCCTCTGTGAGTTTGGTCTCCATGACGATAGAAAGCTTTAATACCATATTGTGAAACATTTCGGAAAAAGCAATAACATCTTCTGGAGAAATTTAAGGTTACACAATGCACGCTTAATTCCCCCGTATTTATTTATTTTTCTATCTGCCAACGGGGTTTTTCGTGTTTTAGTTTTCAAATGAACTCATGGCGTAGACTGATCACTTGGATTTGGGGTGTTCAGAAGACCCGTGAAGGGGACTACGGCTGCATACGGAACAGTAGATGCTTAGTTTTGTGTCGCTATTGCAAAATCGTCACAGACATTAACACACAATATCACTGGAAAAAGTACGGCATAAAAAGTAAAGGACCCAGAGCCGTCCCCTGTGGAACTCCTGCACATTTCCATATAAGGGTTTAGGCCTTGAAGTCTTGATTTTTTTATTGTTAAACCCTTTAAAACTGAACAAAGTCGCTTGAAAATGTTCATTACTGATCTACTGTTCTGTATCCATCCAGCAGAGGGAGCTTTAGCCCTACAGCTCCGTGTGGCTACCTCCTTTTTCCGAACTGCTTGTATTTGAGCATACTGACTTGTGTTTACGTTGGCTACTGTATTTTTATGCTAAACTGTGCCCTTTAGAGATTTCTTCCACGGCATATTATTGTACAGATTTAGTGTTGGACTTTTCATTCCTTTTGGTTTCATTTTCAGTTCGTCTTACAACCTGCTGCCTGGTTCATAGTAAAATATGAAGAGGAAATTTTGTTAGAACAGACTGAGCTGAACCACAAATCGAGAACTATACTTCTTTAGATTTCCGCATATGCAACTAATAATACTGTACGTGGAATAACCATTTAACTAGAATGAGCAGAAGCTAACAATGCTCCTCAAATTTAACTGTACAAGTGCGGGACTCGCTAAAAACTTAGCATTTCGTTCGGGGTCAAGCTAATTTCATAATCAGCGGAAAAGATTTACAGCAAATGTTAAGGTTCAGAGACATTTCTAAACTGAGGGGAGGAAAAGGGGTCTGTTATCTCAGGCCCCAGGGTCTTTGAGGGTCCAGTTCTGGGCCCTGCCTAAACCTAACCCTGATCCTCCACTGCAAAAAAAGTTTGGCCAAAATTTAAGACCTAAACACTTAAGAAGGCAGAAAGAAAAGCTGCCCTCATACGTCAATGGAAAGTATAGTTTTAAGTCTTATTTAAGCTTTGTCCTGTCAAATAAGTCTGTTTTCCTATTTACCTGAGCTGCCAAGTCTAAAAGAACACTGTTTAAAAGCTGGTTACCATGTTTGTAATAGAATGCCTCTGGACACAATCCTGAGCTTTTAGGGAACCCCACACAAATATCTTAATATTGGATGGATTACTCATGTGTGGAGTAAAACACTAGCCCAGTAAAACTGAACTTACTAAAATAATATCAAGACCGTAAAAGAGTAGGCTGTGCAAATTCTAACTCTTCTAAATCTTCTAACTTTTGCAAAATTGTAGTGTGAGATTTATTGCGTTTTATTACCAAAAGTATCTTGTACTTTCATAACAGCATAGACCTACAGTTTACAATGTGTTTTATAGCCATAATAGTTTCATTTTGGTAAGCTTGTTAGTTCTGTTTACATATCAGTAAAAAATATATGGAAAAAAGTCAAAGTTTTGCGACCAAGCTGCGTAGCATCATTAGCTTGCAATTGCCAGCTCCCAAAGCTAACTGGAGTCAAATATGAACGGTTATACATGATTCAAATGTTTTACTTATTATATGCTCAACAAATACTGTAAATTTGTCATTTAACATTAAAAATTGTGGTTTCTGTTAAATGTTTTAGACACAAACAGAATGTACTTCAACCTCAGCTATGCTCCCAGTAGAACCATTTTCTGCACGGCTAACGCTAACAGTGATGCTAATGCTAACACAGGAAAAATCAATGGCTTGAATAGAAGAAATGTGAGTTTTTAGAGCTGCGCTAGAAAACGCACACTGCTAATGCACAGACGCGCCCATGGTTTGGCCAAGATAAAATATAACTCTAATGTCATGAACTAAATCTATATGGAATAGTTGTTCAAAAGTGCACTGTGTAACTTTTCTGATAGAGGGTCTGTTTTTATGCCAATGTTGTTGTCTTGAATGTTCCACAGTATGGCATTAGACCTATGTACGGTATCTTGCAATTTCAGGTCTTTATGTTAAAAAAAAAAACAACTTTGAAAAACATATATATGTATTCATTCTGTGAGGGGGGATGCCCTTTTGTTGCCAGGTAGCGTCATCTGCTTGTCCCCATGGATACAGACACGTTTAATGCCATACTGTGGAACTTGCAAAGCAATAAAATCTCCATGAAGACAATCAGGTTCTGGACCCTCCACTAGAATGTACATAGTCCACTTTTAATATGTGACTGAATATAACAAAAAAAAAGTGCTTTATGCATATTCAGTTTTTTTAGGCTTTTTTTTTGCCTAAAATGTAAATGGATCAAATATATTTAACAAATATGACATTTGTGTTATTAATTGTGAAAGGTAATGTAAAATAGTTTGGCACACTTCATGGGTTTCAACTAGGAATGCATCGATACTGATATTGGTGTCAAATATTGATCCAGGAAAATGTGCTGGATCAGGTATCGCTTCCAGGATATCGGTTCTGACGATATCTTTACTGACTGTAAAGAGTCCCATCCATACTGAGCTGTTCAGTGTTTACTTGCAATGTACATAAATTACAGGTGTAATGTGTAACTGTGGTTGGGGGTGCGTCACATGCTTGTTTCCATGGAGATGTCACTGCTCTGCCTTGAGTGTTCCACAGTGTGAAATTAAACAGCTCTACTTTACATTTATGCAGTTACAGGTGGTTTTATAGCTCAAAAATACCTAGAAAAGCAACATTCTGACTGTGAGTTGGGTCGCCTCTCCACAGATCTGACCTGTAACTTGGCCCAGTTTAGTCTCCATGTAGATAGAATATTTAATGCCGTACTGTGGAACATTCTAGACATACCAATTACATCTCCATGGAGTAAAGCATCTGGCAGAACAGAAAATCCCTATTTTCAACTTCTTCTTATTTCCTTCCTGTTGTAGACACAATTTTTAAGACTTTTTCAATTCAAAAACATCATTTTGTTCTGTATTTTGAATCACTACAATAACAGTTCTAATTTTTTAACATTCTGAAACCCAATAACACAATCAATGGTTATTTCTGAGTATGTGAGCAGTTATGGGCAGTCAAATTTGAATAACTTCTAAGGATTTTGACATTTGCAATAATTAAGTAGTGCAATGCATTTTACAATTTTGGTTTCACTATTTTTATTTATTCTATGTAATACTTCTCAAATTGTAAAACTAACTCTTTTTTGTCTAAAGGTAAACATAAATTCAGGGGGAAAAAGTCTCACAGGATTATTTTTCTCACGCACACGCTGTCTTGGGGCCATTTTGTCTCGCGAGATCTTGTAGCACGAGATCTCGTCCCATCTCGTCATTATAACTACTGAAGCATTAATAAAAAAAAGAGTTATCTTGGTTAAACCTTGCGCCATCTTTGACCTGGCAGCCATTTTAATTTATTAACTTTTGTATCGTCTGTACAAAGTGAAAAAGCTTTAGATTTGTTATGTCTTTTCTATGGGGGTGGTGTGGGAATCTAATTTTGGTCTCTTATTGAATGTTTGAGCTACAGCCTTGTCTTATTTAATATCACTGTACACCGCGTTTATTGTTTTAGCCTGGTGCCTATGCAGTGAGTGACCAATGTTCGTTATCATTGTAAAAAGTCTACACAACTTGATTTCAAATGGCAGGTTCCCCTTAACCTACGCGGGCAGTAGCGGCGGAGACATCTTTTGTAACACGAAAAGATTTGTACTAATTTTCAAATAAAGAGGCTTTGATACGACTGTACTATTCTGTGTATTTTATTTTACTATATTTTCTGTACCTATTTGAATTTTCACAATCATTTGGAATTAGTATTTACGGTGTTAAAGAGTCGTTACCTTCTCAAAAACAGAGTTGGAGTTTCGTTTCATTCATATGTTGGAGTAATTCTTTATTAGTTTGTCTACATCTCCAAAGCTCAAAATGCTCTGTTCCACTTTGTGATGTCATGTGGTGTAGTGTGTAGATTGGACATTTTAGGACTGAAAAGGTGCACTAACTTCCTGGTAGAGGGTGTGCCACCTGCTGGTCTTCAAGGAAATCTTGCAGGGAGGGGAGTGGTGCACCATTGATCTTCCTGGCTTTGTTCAGAATGTCCCACAGTACGGCTTTAAATCACATCGAGCCTTTTCAGTCCGGGCACCTCGGCTTTGGAACAACTGCCTGAGGAAATGAGGCTCACACTATCGGTACCATCTTTTAAATCAATTCTTTAAAACTAATTTATATCGATTGGACGTCCTTTAACTGGTTTTAGCTTGATTATTTTCATTTATTTTTATTCAAATTTATTAACTTATATTTTATTGAATTGTTTGCATCATGTCTGTTTATTGTTCCTGGCTGCTCGTTATAAAAAGATGAATCAAACTTCCACAGGGTTAACCCACAATGCCTCCAGGTGAAGTTACAAGTCAGACCTGTGGAGAGGTGAGCACATTCACTGTAAGAATGCATGTTTTTTGAAATATTTTTGAGCAGTTAGAGAGTTGTAATTGATTAAATGTAACATCCATCCATCCATTTCTCCCGCGTAATCCAGCTGGGTCGTGGGGGCAGCACTGCCCATTACTCTATGCACCAGACCCAGACCCTATGAACCCCTCTGCAGGTGGTGAACCCACAGGAGGGAGGAACTAGGGACCGTAGGGGAGTTCAGAAATGTAACATAGATTGAGTTAAATGCCATACTGTGTAACTTTTCAAGCAAAGTAATATCTGGATGGAAACACTCTGAACAGTGTTTTCCTTTTGAGAGAAGCACTGTTGGTGGACTGTGTGAAGTCAAAGCTGGCGTCAGGAACCCCTCTGCAGGTGGTGAGCCCACAGGAGGGAGGAACTAGGGACCGTAGGGGAGTTCAGAAATGTAACATAGATTGAGTTAAATGCCATACTGTGTAACTTTTCAAGCAAAGTAATATCTGGATGGAAACACTCTGAACAGTGTTTTCCTTTAGAGAGAAGCACTGTTGGTGGACTGTGTGAAGTCAAAGCTGGCATCAGGTCAGCAGACACATTATGACAGGTGGATTAGAAACGACAAAATGCAAAATCTGACAGCACAGACCAAGACGACATGGGTCTAAACACATTTTTTTCTGTACATGGTTTGGTTTATAATATAATTTTTGGAATGTTTGGATTTGGATCTGAAGTAAAAACTGAAGCTGCAGCCTGGTTATATTTTAAGTGTCATTGACAGGTTTGACTAGTCATTTTACTAAAACACAGTTAAGATCATTATATTGAAGAATTCACTTTTTTCCCTGGTTTGGCCATTTTTAAGGTTAAACATTTTACTTCCTAGTTGGAAATTACAGACACTAAGTGTTTCCTAGCGATCATGTAGTACACTGGGCCAAAACTATATATTGTACACAGAAATTAATATTTGACAATATTTGGTTGAAATAATGTTTAAAAGTATCAGAAAACATGTTTGTGCATATTTGGACAGAATTCTCCTAGTGTGAATATAGAACTCTGTATTTTCCGTCATTTTCAACATTTTTTTCAACTTTTCTTCACAATGTGCAATATATTTAACACACAATATCCTACGAACTAAAAACTTAAACCATGACACAAAGTTTATATCAAAATATTATTTATTTATCAGTTAATCACAAGGCTAACAGTTAGGAGACATACACAGACCAGCGTTCAATGTTTTAAAAAAGCACAGTTTAAAGCCAGAATGTTAACGTTAAGTAAAAAGGACTCAATATTAACATGACAGTTTGATTAAGCGTGTAGAAAAAGAACTAAAGTATAATTTAAAAGTTGAACTACAGTGAAAAGATCCCCGCTCTCTTGCTTTTATTTATACAATCCATGTCTTGCTAATAATAATCGCACAACTCTGAAATAATTCGCAAAATGACAGAAACCAGTTATGGAAAGGAGTGAAGAATGTGCTCAGATCTGGATATTTGGATAAAACATAAGGCACCCAAACTGCGTCCATCTACACGGCGTAGAACTATTCCAGCGACTTCTTTTTTTAAATGACCATTAAATCAAAATGGCAGATGGATACCCGCAATCCTTATTCAGAACGGATGAAATAGTCGTCTTGGCAAAAACTAAATGTGCTAAAAGAACTAGAATTCCGAATAAACTTCAGAATATTGATCTTGATTTGAAAATGTTTTGC
>JACN01101804.1:0-33760 GCA_000787155.1 Scartelaos histophorus
AATAAATAAATAAATAAAAATAAAGAAGTTACCAAACAATACTCAACAAACAATACTCATGAAATAGCTGATGTTGCTTTTCAGAACATTTAGCCCCAGTCACAACAAAACATTTCCATGTATATTAAATAATGTGTCTCTTTGAATTAAATTACAGAAACCCATTCTTTCCTCCTTTCTTAGGTATTGATGCGCCGCTACAAACTGCTTCGAAAGCTACTTAAAAGAATCCCTGGTGCATCATATTTTATTTTAATGATAAATCCGAACATAGCGGCCATATATTAGCTCTGACAGAACTCAATCAATAGCTTTGGGGAGAGGAGTCAGCTTATTAAAGGCATAACTGATGTTCCTCTTATCTTTTCACCCGCCCCATTGAAAATCAGTGCAATAGACTCGGTGAATAAAAAGCGTTAAGAGGAAGGATTTTTTTTGACAGAGATGGTTAAAGATGAAAGCGTTTCACATCTTTGAAAAGGCAAAAGAATAACGTCAAATCTCTCTCGAGCTGGTTTATTCTGTGTTGTTTATGATCTTCTCTGTAGATGATAAACTGTCACCTGTTGTAGGCGAGCGCGCTTTTTGCCCGCCGTTCTCGCTCCGATGTCCTCGGGGAGCATAAAAGCGATGGTGAGGCGAAAGCGTTGTGTTGTAACTTCATCCATATTCTGCGCGCCGCTCAGCACCGCGCGGCCAGATAGCTCCCCCATGCACCAGCAGCCTTCACAGATCACTGCCGCCCTTTGTCAAACCTCCTGTCTATGTATCCAACCGCTCGCATTGTATTTGAATCCTTTATTATGCTAAATTGTCTTTTGTGAGCTTTAAGCCAAGTTAGAACGCGGTTACAAAACATTTATCAAAAACATACCTGGAGATGTCCTTCGTTTCATTCACAAATGTTTGAGTAATCTTGAATTATTGGCCTGTCTGCTTCTCCAGAGCTCAAAATGGTCTGTTCTACCTCGTGATGTCATGAAGCTTCCTTTTACCTTTTGTGCAAATGCAGTTTAAAACACAGTGGAGCACTTCCTGTATTACCACATGACATCACAACGTGGAATAGAATGTTTTCCATTGGAGAGAAGAACTAAATACGCAGGGTTTGTATATTAGACGTGTGGGAATGAAACAAAACCTCACTGTAGGTGTGTTTTTGATGAGGAACATTTAAAAAAAATGCAGTAACCCTTAATTATTAGACTGTCTAGGTCTCAAAAAATAATAATAATAATAATAAAATAAAACAAAACCGTTTAATATATGCCCTCCAATCTAATGCAGAGTTGTCCTCAGTAAGTATAAGCTATAGTATTGGATGGTTAATTTTAGATGTCAATTTCAGTTAATTTTCTGCACACTATTGAAAGAGCAGTGGGTGGTACTAAGATGTTCAAGGGTGTAATTAACTTGGAGGAAATGCTGGGCTTGTTGTCAATGAAATTACGAGGCGTGTTTCTGCCACTGATAGCTATTATGAAAAGAATAATTGTTTTGTTTTACAGTTAGGAATATATTCTAGACTAAGTAATGGACAAAGTTTAATAGACAGAAGATTGAGGTGATGAAGTGTTTTAAATATGGTGAGATAAATCAATATGCATAAATCATATGCCTTTTATCTCCTTTTCAATGCCAGAGGCCTCCACTTGCAATTGGGCAATATGAATATAAAAATCTGAGTGTGATCTGATCCTTGTAACAATCAGATCATGACTGACAACTGATGAAGATACACAACCATGTCATACATACATCTGCAGTGCATAGAAACATGTACATACACAGGGTACATTTAGCCAATGATCAAAGTGCACAGTGTAGCTCCAGACTATTGTCACTATATTACATTGTTCTATTCATGGAAGAATTAACAAAGTGCGGATGGATCTTATAGCTAATTCTGAAGGACCATTACAAAGAGGCACCTTCCCTCTAAACCAAAAATAAAAGTAAACCTGTAAAATCACACAAATTGCAATGGGGATAGTAATAAAGAATAGCCCTGATGATAGTGGCCTAACTTATAACCAAAATATTTTATAATTTCTGTGAAAACGTCAGTTTCGAGATCAGAGAATTTGATGTTTTTTGTTAGTTTGTTTTTAAAATCTGCATATTTTATTCCCC
Organism: Scartelaos histophorus; assembly: GCA_000787155.1. Classification (NCBI taxonomy): domain Eukaryota; kingdom Metazoa; phylum Chordata; class Actinopteri; order Gobiiformes; family Gobiidae; genus Scartelaos; species Scartelaos histophorus. The sequence goes on from JACN01101804.1 coordinate 2,134, forward strand.
TTTAGTTAAATTTTGGCAATATAACAAAAATATTAAAATTTTCCCTTCATTTTGATCCAAATATTTGAATTTTTGTTTATTTTGTCTTAATAAAAAAATATCAAATGTGTTTCAGTATAAATTCCTGAACATTAGCAATACAACGTAAGTTAATTAATACCTTAAGATACTTTTTTTTTCTTATCAGTAGATGACAGATGTGAAAACAAAATGCTCTTTTGGTCTTTTGTAATTCAGTGCATCTGTATGTCAAACACGGTTCTGTACGTAACATGGACACATTTAGCCTTTCCTCCTTTTGGTCAGAATCTTCTATGTTCTAAGAGATGACAGACGGATTCAACCAATCTGTGATGTTGTAGTATTTTTTTTATATTTCTTTAAGAAGTAACCAAAGTGAATTGTGCTAAAAATCAAAATTGTGTTGTTGGCTTTAAGAGAATTACCATACAACTCCCCTCCACAGGATTCTGACCCACTTGAATTACAGATCCCAGAGATTAGATAACATATTTCTCCTCCTCAATATTCTCTATATAACTCTTGTTGTCAGACTACTTCATCATGTTTAGTTTCCACATCTTCCCACAGACCTAGTTTCTCAGTTTAGGGCCCCATTTTGACGTGATGCTGATTCACCAATACAATATATAAAGCCACATATCACATCAGTGCGACCGTAGCAAGACAAATGGCTCAGCGAGATTGTCTGCTGACTCTTAATGGGATTTCAAATCACCGGGAGCATCACCAAAGCAGAGCAACCAAATGCGCTGTATAATGACCCAAACATTGCACCGAAATGACTTGGAGGAAATCAATTACACCTGCAATGGCTTCTAAATTGCACTGTTATCGATGGAACACCCCTTTAAGATCACTTTAAAATACCTTTAATGGGGGCACCTTCGGGAGTTTAAAGGCTATGATTTTATGGACATTTGCCAAGATCTTTTTTGAGCCTGTGCCAGACTGTTTTAGGCTACATCATTTTATGTTATTCCCAGTTACTTTCCACTGTGCCTTGTGCCTCGCTGAGCTGGGATCTTTTCCTGCACAGCTCCATGGCCTTTCTATGGTGTCATTTGATAAGTAAATTGTAGCAAATTGTAAAAAGTGCGGTGACCAAAATGTCTTTCTTGAGGTTTTATAATGGGATATTTTGTAATTTTGCTGTTTTGTATTCATAGTGATGGGTGCTACATTGTCCAGAAAAAGATATTCTGAATCTCAATAGGTTAAATAAATGTAAAATAAAAATGCTGCCCTCTGGAACTTTGAAATCCTATTACAGCTCAGGAGGATGAAGAAGAAAAATGGTATTGGAAATGACTGCAATCAGAGCCTCTCCAACAATGGCACGTAGCAGTTTTATGGCCTTTAAGTGCCCATCCTGAGCTGATACCTCTTCTCTCTCTTTCACCTGTGTGAGATTTTCCAGATACGTATGATAATTTGCTCAAAACATATGGCATGAGATGGAGCTGAACTTTCCTTGACATCTTTATTACTCAACAAAAACATCCATTTGATTGAATGCCAGCTGCTGTGTCGGTGCTGTACGACTTAGAACAGGTATCGGTCCATTTGTGACATGTGAGATCTGTGAGGGAATCTAAGAGTTTGCAGCTTATATAGAAAAGTAACCATTTTCCAAAGTCCATATATGGGACAGATGGCCAATGATATGGAGCCCAAAGGTGCCTGCTGGGAAATGGACGCACCTGCCTTAGCAAAATGATGTGGGAATGTGGTCACGATTTCTGATAAAGACAAAAAAAAGACGTTTAACATATAATTGTAGTTCAAAGCATGCAGATTTGTCAAGCCTCTTCATGCCAATATAAATGAAATCTGTATTATACATAAACCCAGATCAGTAGACTGGTTTGCTTTAGTGTTAGATGATATTTTTTGGTTTGAAATGGTTGATGGTGTGACTTTAAACATTTCTGTCTAGCATTTATTAATGACGGGTGTTTCAATTGCTCAAAAATACCATAATTCTTTGTGTGAATAAGTGTGACTCTCCACAGATCTGAACTGTAACAGTAGTGTGGTGCTTGTCTCCCTCGTGATGGATTGGTTTAATCTATGCTGCGGAATAATCTTGACAAACCAATAACGTTGGGTTATTTTCTGCTAGAAATGTGACACAGTGCACGTGAAAATGAAATAAAGTTGCACAAGGATTGGGAGAACCACAACACCCCGCAAGGCCCATTTATGTAATTACCTTTGTCTTTTTATAACAATTGACTTCAGGCCTTCGTCAGAGTCCTACAGCCAAAACATGTCAGGTAAATAACTATTTTGCTTTTTACAATATTTGTGTGAAAGTACCCTGCAAGGCCCATCTGGTGAGGGAATAGAACCCACAACTGTTTTCCTGTGAAGTGACAATACTAACCCACCTCTGTCCCACTGTGCAGGGTGTTTTTCTTGATGATAGATGTTTTATAAATAAAATATTCACAGAGCTCATGTCATTAGCATTTGTCACAGCTGTTTAATGTGATTATCATTTGGTTAAAATTCTTAGTCAACACAATTATGCAAAATTATTGTAACCGCTGTTGGCTGGAGGCAGGTTTCCTATCGCCGGGTCCATATTTTAATGCAGTCTCTCTTGAGATCACTCTTAAACCCATTAAATTAGGCATGGAGGTTTTTCATTTGCAATTTTAAACGTTTGCTATTAGCAAGCTATAGTTAGTTAAGAGGTTGAGATTGTATAGGTCATAACTGTAAAGAAAATCTACAGATTTTTAAAAATGTCATTATTAAATTATAATATTATAATATCACCATTATATCATGGTTTGTGTGAAAATGAAAGAACAATGTAAGAGCAGAGAATGTGCCTTTTTGGGGGGTTAAATCTACATATTTGATTCCCTTTTAATTAGAGCGAGGCAACATAACAGCATATTCAAAATGTTGATAAATTAAATGTATTTTTCTTTCTGTTCTAATAAAACGACAATATTCATGCCTAAACATTAACAGTACATACTACTAGCTCTATTTAACACTATAAAATAGTTACATTTCTCCAATTTATGAACTATATTCCAAACCACATGCTGTTATATATTGTAAACGTCCATTTACTTAACAATGAGAAAACTCTGAATATCAATTGATTAAATGTGATTAATTGTACAGGTCTAGGCAAGGCAAGTTTATTTGTATAGCACAATTTGTGCATAAGGTAATTCAAAGTGAAACTTGTCTGGTGGAGAGTCTGTCACCTTCTTATCTCCATGGAAATGTGCCTAGAATGTTCCACAGTGTGGCACATTTAAGAGTCTGCATGCAGCCTTAGTTACATTAGTTACACAAGTTACACTTCTGAAGAGGCGACACCATTCACATTAGGAACAGACGTGTTTTTTAAGATAATTTTGAACAATAAATAACATCTGTAGTTGAACAAATGCATGACAGATTAGTTTAATACCATACTTTAAACCAAAGCATTAACATCTCCATGGAGACAAAAGGGTGTGGACTCTCTCCAGAAAAGTTACACTGTGTACCTTTAAAGATTAAGTAAATAAATACAAACAAATCAAAACATAATTAATCAGCATAAAACATAAAACTAGCATTAACAGAGAGGAGCGCAGACTAAAGCCTTAATCACATCACTTCACTGAGCTGTGTGACTTATTCTTAGTCATTGTCTAACTGGCCCGTACTGCATCTGCTCATCACTGGGGTGGATTCCAGGTGATGGGGCTGACCTAGATGTTCTGCCAGCCCGCTCAGGTTCTCAGCATCAGTTGTCATCCGATCATTTGGACCACAGCCCGGCCGACATAATACACCCTCCACGATTTCACAGCGGCTCAATTTACCCCAGTCACATCTCATTCTGGGCCTGTCAGCAGCTTCCAGGCCCACTAACAAACTGCCTGCTTTCTCCTTCTCCTCTGGCTACATTTTACTTTCCCTTTTCTAACACATTTGGTGCAGTCATTTCAAGCGCCCTCATTATTTTTTCTTCGCAGTCCGTTTTATGTACACTGTTGTTGACCTTTCCTTGCTTCCAGTCCCAACATCTGTCTCTCTTTATGTGTGAAGCTCGGCGTTTTGCATAAGAAAGATTTCAATTGGCAGTTTCTAATGTGTGCTGATAGTTAGCCATCTGAGCGGCTTGGAGCTGTCAGTGGTTTCCTTGTTTGTACATTTCCACCTGTCCGCCATCATCTCCCGTTCGCTCTATCTTTCCTGTAGCGTTCCTTTATGCTACAGTAGAATCGATTACATATTCATGTTTATATTATAGTCAAGAGGAGTTTTCGCTTGCAGGCCACACTTTGCATTCATAACACAGTATGCAGTACAAGTGTCCTAAGGAAAACCCGGCTATTTCTGCAACTACATTCAAATATCTAGGGACGCGCGCACGAAACGACAATGAAGCAATTAAGTGTTTAAAAGGACACTGCATCTCTCTTGCTTTCACTTCTACTCAGTATGCTGTTGTCACTTTGGAGTCCATTAACACTTAGCTAATGTCATTTTTAGTGCAAGTTATTTTACGCTAATGGGGATCCAGTTTTACGGGAGCATTTTAAGCATTATTTCACTGCAATTAAATGGTCATTTTGGCCAACTTTTTCTTCACACTAATAGGCCTAAGCGTTCAGATGTGGAGAGCCAAATAATACAATTCAGTTTGTTTGAAAATATAATTATAATATATTTAGTTTTACTGTGTATCATCATGAACATTTGTCTTAAACATGTTTCAGGTCTTAACAAGAGTGAATTTGACATAATATTAGGGGAAACCATGTGAGAAAAAAATAAAATAAATAAAATACAAGTTCATGTTTGCTCATAATGTGTCTTGACTCTCTCTTGCTCAGAGATTAGAGCGTTTTCTATGTCATTTTATAAAACCAGATAACAGAGCAATTGACACAATGTGCCCAAAAAGCTATTGTAGCCAAATTTAAACTGCTATACTGTTAATTATACACTCATCATGGAAAAAATTAATTGCTATTAGTGGACAATTTGCATATGTAATATTGTTTAAGTGCGCTGTGCTGTACTTATGTCATTAGCTTGTTCATTGTCTGTTTGTAGGAGCTGACTGAAGAGGGTGGCTATGTACTAATTTTGCCAAAGAGATATAAAATCACACATCCATTAGTTTAAAGAGCCTACATTATATCTTTTTCTGATCTATGTTATAATATTCACTGTGTTTTTAAACTCCATACACCTTCACTAGAATCATTTAGATAATTTCAGCCCTGTTTTACCAATCTCTACTGAACTAAAGGTAAAAAGTAGCTGTTAAATTGAGAATTATTGCTTCAGTTTTGGAGATGTAGACAGACTAATAATAAAGGGTTACTCAATGTGTGAATGAAATTAAATGAATAACACTGTTTTTGAGGAAGTAACAATATTCTAACATGGCTTAAATCTCACCAGAGTCACTTTTGTGTAATATATGACCTTTCATAGAGCTACGTCATTATTCCAGTTAAGCAAAATACATATGAGATGCAAAGCGACGTGTCCCGACCAGTTTCTGCGCCGATCTTTTTCTGCTCGCTTGATTTTGTCCACATTTGTTTTCCTTTTTTGTGCAGCATGTAATTCATAGGTCTTTGCCTTCTCCCCGGGCTCCTTGTCAAAGTCATTTTAGTATTAGATAAATGCGACAGAACAGGCTGCAAGAGCAAGAAAATAACTGACGGTAACTCAAGGTCTGAAAAGGTAGTAAAAAGAATATTACGAATACAAAGGACTGGTGTTTAATTATAGCGTGTTTAGGCAGTCTCGCAGTGGGATTGGTAAGAGACGAAGGGTGACAAGTTAAAGAGCGTTTGTGGGTTATTGCCGCAGGGGAAGAGAACTCTGTGTTGTTCCTGCCAGTTACTGTAGCACCAAGATAGATCCGGCTTTCTTCACGGCGAAACCAGCCAGCCCATTGTAGCAGGAACCACTTCAAACTACAAAAGGTGTCATCTAAGTTTAGTTAGTGAGACGGCTTGTGTTCTGATGTGCAAACTTTGGAAATAGAAATAAGAAATATTCATAAATTCACAAATGTTCACTCTGAAGGCAAAAGATGAGGTAATAAAATATCAGAGGAAAACATAGAGCTTTAGGGGAAGAAGATAGTGTAGAAACGATTATAACCTGGAGACGCAAAGATTAAAAACATCTAAGCTGCGCTGAACAAGATAAGTCATTTAAACTTTTAAAACTTTTTGCTATGTGATGACTATTTCATAATTCAAATTGAAAGGCCATTTCATAATTCATCATATTAAATGTTTTCTACTTGTACATGCCATAGACTGTATAAAAAAGTGGACTAAGCGAGTGTGACGTCACCCATAGCGTTTAGCGTCGCTCAAATGAGGCTCGTGATGCTAACGGCTACAGGAGCAAATCTGGAGCCAGGATCTATGTTATGAATAGGATTTTTTTGGATAACAAAATAGCAGAAAAAAAATTCACGATCATGTAGAGCGGGTTAATAAGAACATTTTAAGACCAAGATGACGAGGCTCACAGGAGCAGTTACAGAGAGACGAGCGACAAGATCCTAATGTAAGTCAATGGGAGCCAGAGTCAGAAGGAGCCGGAAGAGCCTCCTGGAGCACTTCCTATTTGGCACGCGACGGCTAACGCGTTAGCTATGTCCATTCATATATACGGTCTATGGTACATACTCATATATGTGACATTTTTAATTACCAGGATTTAAAAAATTTAAATACTACTAAATACAAGAACATTTAGTAGACTCTAAGATCCTTCGCAGAGTCATCATAAAACTAAGGTGATTGATTCAACGGTGCTTCTGTTTTTCGAGAGTGAAAGAAATTATAAATGGGGCTCATCTGTGACTCGCTGTGATTGAATTCGAGTATAGGCCATAACACCAGATGAGAGAGTGAACCTGTCCACAGATACACAAATGATTAGAGAATATTCAACTTGAGCCCAAAGCAGAGATACGTTTTGCATTTACTCAGTAGCATCTACATTTAAAAAGAAACTGTTCTTTTCAGAGTATTAAGTAATATAACAGCGTACTATTACTCCTACTTGTGTCATATTTTTATTGATGTAAAAGTACTTGCGTTTCTTGCATAATTGTACTTTTCAGAGTATTTTTCTAACAGCGTACTATTACTCCTACTTGTGTCATATTTGTATTGATGTAAAAGTACTTGCGTTTCTTGCGTAATTGTACTTTTCAGAGTACTTTTCTAACAGCGTACTATTACTCCTACTTGTGTCATATTTGTATTGATGTAAAAGTACTTGCGTTTCTTGCGTAAATGTTTTAATTACTCTTCTCACTGTGAGTAAAAGTGATAAAACCTTTATGTTGACAATATGAAATTATTTAAACATGTTTTTTTCTTGCACTGCTCAGATATTTTTTAAATTTTTTGTTCATCCTTAGAAAATACCAGTTTTTACGCATTGCTTCATGTTTTGTCAATTACATTCACTTCAATTATAAATCAGATTTTACGGCCCAACAGTTACTCTTAAACTTACTTGAGTCGTATCTTTTTTTACTTGAGTAATTGCTTCATCGCTACTTTGTTCTTCTATTTGAGTACTATTTAATACTACTACTACTACTACTACTTCTACTACTACTACTACTACTACTACTACTACTACTACTACTACTACTACTACTAATTTTTTTTGGCTACTTTACACCTTTGACCCAAATGAATCCATTAGTGCCGTGTTTTTAACTACTGTAACATTGTGTTTTGCAGGAGCGCTCCAGATTGAGAACAGTGAGGAGACTGACCAAGGAAAGTACGAGTGCGTGGCCACCAACTCTCAGGGTGTGCGCTACTCCTCTCCTGCTAACCTATATGTGCGAGGTAGGACGCGCATACACACACACACATGCTCACAACACGCAAACAGAGAACCTTCCCATTAGGGCCAACTATCTCTTTTCTATGTGCTTTTAACTGTAACTTAATATTACTAACCCATTCATCGTCTACGGTATATGTTGACTGTCCAACTTAAACCCTGGTGCTATTAAGACAATTCTTAAGTGGTAATGGCAATCAAATTAATCTACATGTTGGACACGCACCTTGGTTTAACTGCATGGAAGCATCACTGTTTACTAAAATGGTTTCTGTACAAGAGGCAGACTCGTTGGGCACTCTAAACGTTTATTAGCTTAATGTTAAATTCGTATGCGCACGAGTATGAGTATTGGTTGGTTTAGGACAGGCTCAAAACTTTCTATGTCCACATTTAAAGTATGTACGAAGAGGTTGTCTGGAGATGAGTGCGGTGGCCATGAGTGTGAGAGAGGGGTGTGTGGCTTTGCGCTGGCCGTTTTTATTCTCTGTGTTTCCTCGTTCTCTCTTTTCCTTCACGTCATTGTGTTCCGCATCAACCCCCCTCCATCCCTCAGAGCTTCGAGAAGGTTGGTGCGCTCTTTCTTTTCTTTTGTTACTCCTTTGTTTCAGAAAGATTCACTTACTCAATCAGAAAGAACCCATGAAGATAAGTGGACTAGATTTGAAGTCACATGGCTCCAATATGAAGACAGCTGAAATGTACAATAGAGTGGTCTGCCTACGCAGCAGATTGCATTGACTGCATTGTGAGGCCTTGTGTGCAGAACCCTTGGTATTGCCTTCACTCCCCGATCAGTGTTTTCTGCATGGTATGATCTTGTTGTCATGGAAACCCAGGAATTGGAAGATTAAAAAGCGATGTTTGCATGGAAGGAGTGAGAGAGAAAGAGAGAGGAGCACCGCTGCATGTGTGTGGAGTTATTGACACAAGCGCATGGCACACTGGTGTTTGGGCCTTTTGATATGCTCGCTGTGTGGTATTGAACGTGCTGTCTTGTCTCGTCTTGCTACTGACTTCATTTTAATGCTTTTTGTGTCATCACAGGAGACGTTATCTCTCAGCTCCCATGTCACTGCATTGACTTCAATTTTACACTTGTTGAGTCAAGATCACACCCGCCATGTTTGTACACGCCTGCTCTTGTGACATTGTATGTGCTTCATTGATATGAGCACACATCCGTGTGGCATCACATGACGCAGATGTATGCCCTCATTAATCAATATATATTTAGTTATAGCCCAATGCCAAGTCTACAATGTTTCGTATTTTTTACTATTTCCTATCTCCTCCAAACAGACCTATATAGCTGTATTGTCTGACATTTAAAATTAATCATATCCATGCACGTTTTCGATACCGAGAGAGATATTAATGATTCCTTCTTATTACAGTGCTTAATGAAAGCAGTGTCCTTGAGACAGACAGGGCGGAGCTGCGTAAATGTCAGAGAGGGACCTGTGTGCTCAGATACTCGGTAATCCTCTGCACTGTGCCAAGGCCTCGCTCGTCCGCAGCCTCAGACTCCCCGTAGAGGAGGCCAGTCGTTCTAGGTCTTCTAATAAAGACGGAAGCTCCTGTTCTGTGCACCTCCATAGGAAATAGAGGGAATGATGCGGCTCGGTACAATTAACTCTAAGCTAGTGGCTCTGTAAGTGCGTGCAGGATTAGAGCTTGTTATGAGCTCACTTAATTTTAAAGTGCTAAGTTCTGGCAGTGGCTTTGTCTGGCTTTGTGTCTCTGGGCATTTCTACATTCATAACCTGCACTGACACAGGAAAGGTCATGTTTCAGCCGCTCTAACAGTCACCCAGTCCTCAGCTCCATCCTGTTGTGCCTCATATTACCAAACTAATCCATGTGCTTAATTGACTCTTTCCTTTGTTTTTGGCTGCGCTGTTGGGTGTACTGTAACAAAGTGAATGACAGAGATAATGTTGCGTCATGCTGCATTGCACCTGCTGTGTGCCGTGTGCATGGACAGTGTGGGACATGTGCATGCTGACAGACACAGGTGCCTGCCTAACCATGTCTAACAGATGTACTGTTTTTGTCTCTCTGTCTCTTTCTTGGCTTCAACTTGCGTATCCAATTCTGGGTATCTTTTGGCTTTTTATTTTTTGTGAAATGATGAGACGAAATTCACTGAATTTTGAATTTGAATTCATAAAATATGCTGACTTTTATATGCAATCTATTTTGAAGTAGGAGCGTGGCTTTTGAAGATTCCTTTAGGAGTGCAGGTTTTGTTTATTTGTACTTTGTATGTTTTTTTTGAAGTATTTGTTATATTTTTTGTTTTTCTTTCTTTGAATATATAGCCAATTTATTTTCCCACCTTTAGAGATGGAGTTGCTTTAGTTGAGTTTTTAGCCTTTTTCTGCTCTGCCCCCTTTACATTCCTTTCATCCAGAGATGTCCGTGCCATATCTCTATCTGTCTATCTCTGTTCCCTGGGCTTCTTCTGTTCTCTCTTCTGTTTTTTAACATCCAGACTTTATCTTTTTGTTCCCGTCTTAATTTTGTAGTTCCTATACGTTATTTTCAATGGGCCTTTGGTGATATAGCAGTGTTTTTAAATAGATCCATGTGTTTTCTTCTTCCTGGCTCCTCTCCCCTCCTCCCCCTTGAACCCTTTTCTAATCCTCTCTTTATCTTCCTTATTTCCCTGTTACTCCCCTTCTCCCCTGTTTATCTCTTCTTCTCTTCTTGCATTCTGTCCGCACCCTGATGTAGGAGCAACAGACACATGTACATAAGTTTATTCACTTCTCACATGCACATACTACCTCACAAACCTCTCTTTTGCCCGCACTCTCCCGTTCTGCCTCTTTCACATTGTCTTGGTGTTTTTTGATTACCTACTTGTGTCCGACTGATCACTCTCCGTAACTGCCACTGCTCCCTATATGAACCACACTTCCTGTCCACATCTTTCAAACTCATTTCTGACAACACTGTATTAGTTCTGGATCCTATGTATTGTACAGTACTTTGTTGTACAATGTGGCTGTCCTTTGCTACATTGCCTGTCATTGTCTTGAAGAGAAGCAGAGCCTGTCGTCCTCTCTGGCTCTCTCTGGCTTCTCTCTCTCTGTCTCTTAAAATCCTCAGTTCTCCGCTCTCTTCTTTGTGTTTCCCACCATTTTATCCCTCTTGAGTCGCCCAGGCATGCAAGTTACCTATAAGTCCAGTCTCTCGATACATCACTTCTTCATATATAGTTTAATAGAAATGCTATAGTCTGGCACATGAATGGATATAATTTGCCACTTCTTCCCAAGGGACACAAATAGCCGTACAAAAATGATTGATTGAACCAATAACTGTCTACTACAGAAGCACCTTCAGGCAAAGAAACTTTACTAAGTTTATTTCATGAGTAATTTTACTCACTTGAAAATCTCCAAAACTGGCTTGAGAAACTGACTATAGGTGTCATGTCCTGGTTTGCGCAACACTCAAGAGTTTGTCACTTATTTTTTGATGAGGAGGCTCATGTTTTGAGCTCAACACAAGATTTGTGTCTTTTTGTTGAAATCATCAGTACCATAAAGTAATTGGAACTAAACTTGAAATATCCCTTTTGTAATTTTCTGTACAAACCCTGAAGTTCATTCTTCCCCTTCCTGTTACCTCTCCTTTCTCTATTCTATCTATTTCTTTTGCTTTCTGCCTCTCTCTCTCTCTCTCTCTCCCCTCACTCCTTGTTTTCTCACCCTCCCTCTCCCTCCCTCCCCCTGTCCCGCTCTGTCCTCCCCCACTTACTGTCCGGCTTTCCCAGTGCGCCGTGTGCCCCCTCGCTTCTCCATCCTCCCCTCCAACCACGAGATCATGCCTCACGGGAGCGTCAACATCACCTGCGTAGCCGTGGGGTCGCCCATGCCGTACGTCAAGTGGATGCTGGGCAGCGAGGACCTGACCCCAGAAGACGAGATGCCCATTGGGAGGAATGTTCTGGAGCTGAACGGAGTCAGGGAGTCGGCCAACTACACCTGTGTGGCCATGAGCAGCCTGGGCATCATCGAGGCCACTGCCCAGGTCCTGGTGAAATGTAAGGAAGGACTTTTATTCTAATGTGGGATGAATAGTACTAATATTCATGTTTCAGACTTCTAGGATTTAAAGGGGAAGAAGTACTGACAAAGCGTGTGTTGCAAATGTGTTGCTTCTTATAAACTATGTTAAACTATGGGAGGTTGGGTTGTCTCTATGGAGATGTCATTGTTTTGCCCAACCCTAACCCTTAATTAACTAGCATTAATTAAAGTGTGTGGTGGACCCTCACCCACAAAAGTTACACAGTGCCCCGTTAAAAGTTATTTGCAGGAATAAAAACAGTAATGCCAGACTTACAATGTTTTGGTAATGTTCAGTAAATAATGAGAAAGTTCTGTTTTGCTGCATTATTTAAGCATGTCTGTCTCACAAGGGCCCCTTACATAGAAAGTGTAATTAAACAGAAACAAAGGAGAATGTCTTAGATTTTCAAAGATGTTATTTATCTGACACTGGCAGCTGACGATTGGAGCAGCTCTAGAGATCAAGAGTTGATTCTCTAATTTTAGATTTTTACCGCACTCATTTCACACTTATTGTTAACCTTTTGACAACTGTGTAGATTTTTAACAATAGTCTAGACTTTAGCAGCACACAGGTGCACTTAGTGACAAAACGAATATAAAATAAAACATCATGACCTGAATTGTGAAGTTACACCTGCCATGAGTCAGAAATATGGCTATTGCACCTTATTCATTATGTGTTCACAGTTTATTTCCAGGTGCCAAGGTTTAGTACAAATACTAACATCTAAACTGGTCCATATTTTAAGGAACAGCATTCATAATATGTAAGTAAAATTAATAGTAGTGGTATGAGTAGTAAATAAAATAAACTGAATAAAACAAGGGATAAAGCAAATTGAAATGATATGTTAATCATTCTACTACAATATTTAGACATGGGCAAACTTACTTGCTCAGTGTGAATGTTGAAATAAGACTTTTCTCTCTCTACCCTAGCCCTACCCAATGCTCCTGGCACTCCTGTTGTGACAGAGACCACAGCCACCAGTGTGACCATCACCTGGGACTCTGGAAACCCCGACCCCGTCTCTTATTACATCATCCAGTACCGAGCCAAAGGCCCAGACAACAAGTATGAGACCGTGGAGAGCATCACCACTACCCGCTACAGCATTGGAGGACTCTACCCCAACACTGAGTATGAAATACGGGTGTCAGCGGTCAACAGTATAGGCCAGGGCCCCCCCTCTGCCCAAGTGCACGCTCGCACTGGGGAGCAGGCCCCAGCCAGCCCTCCACGGAACGTCCAGGCTCACATCATCTCTGCAAACACTGTGATGGTTCGCTGGGAGGAGCCAGAGGAGCCCAATGGACAGGTGAGTGCAAGCTATTTTTTACAGACATAGTCAATTATTTGATTTCATTCCATTTTAAATTATTTAACCAGCTTGCACAGTTACACTAGAATAGGCATTTACTCCTAGCACCAGGGCTCAACAAATTATTTTGCTTTGAATTTTGGTGAAATCATCAGTTCAAATCTATAATTATTAGGTCATGTAATATATTACAGTATACAGTAATATATCTTCACCATGATTAAATAATGGGTGGAGGTCTGAACTTAAACATGTCAGTCTACAAAGGCATTATTTTCTTACACTTATAGTTATACTTCTAAAGCTGGTACTGCTGTCGGAGTGATGATACTTTAAAATAGCATCGTGAGAGTTGTTCTGATTAAGGCCCGGAGAGGTTAAAACTTAATAAAAGTCTCCAGCGGGAGCACTTTTCCAGTGAGCAGGTTTGTGTCCTCTGCTGCTTTTTTTTCTTCTTGCTAGAGAGATTTCCCTGTTGTAACTCCCAGACCACTCTCTCTCACTCTAAAGAAAGACAAGGTAATTGGACTGTCCTCTCAAAATGAAAGTGCTCCCATCTGAGGACCAGCCACCTGACCATCTGATCACTGTATAGTCTAATCCACACATAAGTGCAATTGAATTAGAAGCATATGAGGATAAGATTAATAGATTAATAGCAGGAGAGAGGATATATACTGTGCATGTGTAATGGTTGTTAGTCAAACATCTAGAGAGCCGTTTGCATGCAGTATTCGTATATTGTTTTAATGAAGTAACTTGTAAAGTCATTTGCTTAAGAGTTCACACTTCATTGCAATTGGTTAACTGCACCTGTGACTCACTCGGGGTATTAAGGTTGACCAGTAGCAGGTTTGGGTGGGGGGAAAAAAATGTATATTGTTACAGGTTTTTGATGAGGTAACAACATTATAAAATAGTTTAATCAATAATAGTCAATTTTGCATAATATAGGATCTTTAAGCTACTGTTCAAATGGCTGAAGCAGGTAGAAGAAATGTGCAGGAACATACAGTGTTAGTTTGTGGAAATCAGGACTAGACCAGGGCTTACCCACATGTGTGAAAAAGCACTTTGTTTATCAGGGTCAAACACCAGAGCTCCCGAGAGACACAGGGACATGACCTTGGAATGTGGACCTCCACCAAACAGCCAAGCAGCAAATCTCCTACACCATCTGCATCCAAGCAAAACTGTAATTCATATGTGATGACCTTGACTTTGACTGTTTAAACTCTTATGGTTATGTATTGTAAAGAGATATTATGGATTATCGGGCATTTGGGACAGTGGGATTACGTGAACAACCACATAATACCGATCAGTCACTGACAGACACTCAAATCCAGTCTCAATCCTGCAAAGTGAATTGTTTTCTCCCTGATCACGAATTATTTGTCTGGCTTTCTGATATAGGTGAAAGGGTATCGTGTCTACTACACTATGGACCCCTCCCGGCCCATGAATGAGTGGCAGATCCACAACGTCCAGGACAGCGTCATCACCACTGTACAGAACCTGGTTGCCTCAGAAACATACACTATTCAAGTGCTAGCCTTCACCTCGGTGGGGGATGGGCCTGCCTCTGACCCAGTGCATGTTAAAGTCACCCCTGGAGGTCAGTGCTTCTAGTTATGGTTATAAGATGTTTACATCACACCCATTTCTAAAAAGTTTGTAAAAACCAAATATAACCTTTATTAAACTACTACATGTGCATTTGAGATGAGCTGCAACAAACCTTAAAGGTGCATTGTGTAACTGGAGGGTCTGCCACCTGCTTGTCTCCTTGGAGATGTGATTGATGGGATGTTCTAAAGTGTGGCATTAAACATATTTACAATTATAGGTGCTTATAGGTGCATTGTTTATTGCTCAAACAAAACAGACACCTTGAAAAACATGCATTATTACTGAACAGGTTCACTACAGATCTGACCAGTAACTTGGCCTGGCAGCATCACCAGCTTGTCTCCATGGAGATGGATAGTTTAATATCATACTGCAAAACAACCCAGGCAAAGTAATAACAGTAATTTTCAAGAGAAACAGGTGGCGAACCCTCCACCATAAAAGTTACATATTGGAACGTTATTCAAAAATGTATAACATAGGCATATATAGCATCTGTGCCACTACTTCTTTGTTCTACTTTTTACGGCCAAAATTAACCTTAATTGACTCTGCCAGGCATCAAAAGTTGTGAGGCAAATGTTGGAATACCATTGCAGAAATGCTTATATAATAAAGAGTTGTTAAACATCATTTTTATGGGCACAGTCAAGCAAAAATAAGCAATAAATTATTTGGCTGTAATCTACTAAGCTTCTAATTTGAGCGACTTACATCAAGTTGTTCAAAGCACTGGATTGTGAAACGCTTCCAGATCAGCTCATCCTGTCAGAACAACATTAATCCATTTAAATGAACTAATTCCACCTGTTTAGACTCAATCCTGTCAGTGTAAACAGAGTAGCGATTAAGAGCTAAAAATGTCCCCCTCCTCCACTGCTCATGACAGTGTAACAGCAGTTTTTATAAGGGAAATATACAAATATAAATACAGGGAAGCATTTTTTTGTTTTCCTCTTGGAGCACTCAACAAAAGGAATTACAAGTTATTTATATCCTCATAAAACCACTTAAATACATTAAATACAGTAGATCTAAAATGAAATGCAATAAATAACCATATATTTAAACTAAATGTATATTTCTATGTTTAGTCCCAGGCCAACCAGGTAAATTCCGAGTGGGTAAAGTCACGGACACGAGCATTGAGCTGATATGGGAGCCTGCATACACCAAGGAGAGCATAGTCAACTATGAACTTCTCTACAGACCTGTCAAGTTTGGCAGCGTGGTAAGACTTCTTCTCGTGTGTGTGCATGTGTGTGGATAGACTGCTTAACAAGGCAGAGGGATAAAAGGGCAGATAAAAAAAGGAGTTTGAAAGATTAATGCCAGTGTCCGTAGCCTCAGCAGTGCGTGGTGACTGTCTTATCAGCTGCTATAAGCCCTGTGTCTGTGTGCACTGAGCCTGCCCTCTCTCTGTCCTCTGCTCCTCTCCACTGCTCTCACAGGAGAAACTGACCTTCGGGCCCAGGAGTTCGTATACAGTGGTGGGCCTCCAGGCGGATACAGAATACTCCTTTTCCCTGGCTGCCACCTCCAACAAAGGGCTGGGAGCATTCACCAATGAGCTGGTGCAAAGGACGTCACAAGCCAGTACGTCTCCATTTCACTGGATTATTCCTGCAGCCAAGCGGTTATTCCCCAGATTGAATTGTACTGAAAATTATATGGAGTGATTACCTTACGCACATAACAGCTTTGCTTCTTGGATCCAGCAGCATCCATCCTCATATCTCTCCATCTATCTTGTTTATCAAACCATACATCAACCCCTCTCCTAAGCATCCATTGCTGTCTGACTGTGCCTTTCTCGCTGGCTTCTCTCCTGGAGCAGGGCATGCTGACAGATGGAGACAGAGCAGCGAATAATGTTTCACTCTTCTTTTGCCTTGCCCTCCTTTCACTTTTTCCATTCTATCAGTGTCTAATGTCTTTGAAAGGGCAAAAGTGTGCACCACTTATTGGCTAACAGCCAATAGAAAGGGGCATTAAGGAATGGCAGTTTGCCTGCTGTGTTGGCAGGTAAGTAACAGCCAGTGCATCATCAGTGCTGTACCTTTTTCTTTGGCTGTCAATAGAAATGCATATCTACTGCATCACAACTGTTACTTTTCTCAGAAAAGTGCATATATTGACATATATCAAGACATCTTATATCTTTGCAAATACAACATAATTGGGATGGCAATTTCTAGACAAAATGCTGTTGTTTTATATTTGTAAAACTGAGTAAATTCTGACTAAACTAGATGACTGTATAATGCAGCATTTTATGTTTATTACAGACGTGATTTAAGTGTATTGACTTGTGAAGTAAAGAAAGTAAGAGATAACAGAGAAAAGGGTACAGTTTTCTAGTCAGATGTGAGATCAAGTTCAGTCCATGTTGTTGAATGGCTTCAGAGGTAAGCATTTACAATCACACACCGGATTCGTGTCGCCAGATCTGTTGAAAGGCTGATTTCAAACTGTGCTCTGAGCGGTTCTCTTCTACCTCCAAAATGAAGTGGCGTCCAAGGTGGTACAGCGGGGTAGTTTGCAGGTTGCCAGATAAGCAGACTATTTCATGCAGCAGAATTCATTTCCTGGGGAGGTAATGCGTGCTGCTTTGTTATCGCCAAGCTTTGGTGCACATCTAGATTGTCCCCTGAGGCCAGCTGAACACTGGCTATACGGCTGAGTGGAGAGATACTTGAACCTGTCAGCTATGACTATTACACCCCCACACACGCACACAACTTTATAAAGGTCTGGCAGCGCACATATGGTCCAGGTGTTCTATACACGCTGACCATTTTACAGGTTACTGTGGGTTGTGAGTGATACAAAGGATTCAAAAGCTGGTGTTTGCTCCAGTCTGACTAGAACTGTCCCTGATTCGATTCTTGTCTTCAATTCATCATTCCAGCCTGACTTCCCAAAATCCATCTGAGTGCCTTTCTCTCCCGGGGCTCCTGTGTCTCTTTTATTGCCTCCTTAATTCTTTCAGCGCTGTGTGAGATCTGTTTCAGTTTGTTTTTCTTTCTCCTGTGAAGCCCTGGACCTTCTCCTTGTCAGTAGGACAAAGTCTTCTATGCTGTATTATCTGAGCAGGATTATGCCAGGGCACAGGGAGGGTCTGTGAAATGTATATATTTATGTATATTCTGAAATGGTGTGTAGCGAGCTGAGGCCCCTGAAACCAAGCTTGTTTTATTCTTAAAGATGGATGTTTAAATATAGCAGCTGTTTATGAGAGGCAGGGCCCTGCTACTATAATTACATTGTCTACATCAGGTCAATATTCTTGTCTCTGCTTTATTTCATTAGGCACGGTGCCTAACAGTGTCTATTAACATTATGTGGTTGCTCTTTTTGTGCCTGAGTCATTGTTGTCTTTGTTCCAACTTTTCAGTTTATTTTTTGTTGTCTCCTTTTTTTCCTTATTCTTTCCTTTGGCTTGCTTCTTCCCCTCTCTTCATTTCCTTGTCCTGTTTTCTGGTTGTTCCTAAACCATTGTCCCTGTCCAAGCAGAGCCCTCTGCTCCACCTGAGGGGGTGTCCTGTGAGAGTGTCAGCTCCACCGCGCTCAGAGTCATTTGGAGGCCTCCTCCAGTGGAGGAGCAGCATGGACAGTTAGTCTCTTATGAGCTCAGCTATCACAGAGTGTCTGGAGCTGAAGGCGGGGGGCAGGGCCAGGTGAATGGGCTGTCTATCCCCCCTCAGCAGGGCCACACACAGGTAGAAGGGCTGGAGAAATGGAGCTGGTATAACATTACAATGGCTGCCTCCACTGCTCATGGGACAGGGCCTAAAAGCCGGGCTGTGCTGTGCAGAACTGATGAGGACGGTAAGAAGCAGACCGGGCTGTAGCTCTTAGCTAATCAGCATTGATCCTTTAGTTGATTATTTACTGGCCAGTCTGCTGGTCATTTAATTACTCTTATGTGTTTAGTTCCTGGAGCAGCGCCCCGTCAGGTTGACGTGCAGCCTCTGAACTCATCAGCTCTGCGTGTCACCTGGCGACCAGTGCTGCCACGGCTACGCCAGGGCCAGATCCGGGGTTACCAGGTGCACTTCAGCCACACGGGGAGCACTGATTCACGAAACCTGCCTCGGATCAAGGACCTCCTACTGGATGAGTCCCAGGTGACTGTGTATTTAAAGTGTACTTAATCCCCAGACAGCACCTCTTTTGGTGCTTTGACTCATTCTTCTCTCTGGTCTTGTCTGTGCTGCCTGTGGCGTCTGTGGGATAAGATGGAGGAGACTGACTCCACTCAGTATGTGAGTTTGCCAAGCTCAACTCTCCATATTCTAGAAAGAATTCCCACTTGGGACTTGCTGACACATGGTTATGTAAACGTTTTAATGGACTTACAAATATGTAATTACCCCTAAAATACTGTTATATGCATTTTTTTTCTAGGAGATGATTTTGGGTGGGCTGAAAGCAGAAACCTTATACTCTGTCTCTGTGGCTGCGTACACCACCAAAGGAGATGGTGCACACAGTAAACCAAGACTGGTGCAGACCACAGGCATTGGTAAGCACATACTCTATATACTTTATATTTAATGTTCTTGCATACTAATCTATATATTTTTTATTGGCAGTGCCTGGCCCTCCGCCCTTCTCGATACGCCCTAGTGGTGCTACATCAGTGGTTATTTGGTGGGTTCCTCCACAGGACACTACTGAGTTTGACAAAAAGGGACGACCAGTTGAAATCCTGGGATACTATCTGCAGTTTGGACTGAAGAACAGCTCCCTGAACAGCTCAGTTGTTTTCTCTCCCCAGGAGAGGAACTACTCCCTCAGTAACCTCTCCCTGGGAATGCCTTATGTTTTTATCATCTCTGCTAAGAGTAAAGCCGGCTATGGAGCTGTGTCGCAGCAGGAAATAACCCTTCCAATGTGCCCACCCTCGGGACCCCCCAAAATATCTGACTTTGTTAATGCCACTTGCTGTTCTTTGCACATCTCCTGGCAGCCCCCTGTCCCAGAAGACTGTAATGGTGCCATCACTGAGTACACGATTGCTTATAAAAAAGCAGTGAGCCAGAAACCCCCAGTTATCCCTGATGCCTCTTCAGGATCTGCCCCCCCGTGGCATGTCACACTATCTGCCACAGAGTCCAGCTACATCATAGTTGGCCTCAATCACAGCACAGCCTACGAGGTGACACTAAGAGCCCACAACAAGGCAGGGCCAGGGCCGTTCAGCCCACCCCGCCTGTGCCACACACTGGCCTTTGAAACAGGTAGGGCAGTTCTAAACACCCTTTACCTCTTTAGCACTGCCCCGACTTCACAGCTCTTCTCCCTTCATGTGGGTTTCACCAAACCACCATATTAAATGTGGACCAGTTGTTCCAGGTCAAACCTCTGTACCTCATTGAGACTGTAAGGAGCACAGTCCAGAGGAGCATGTGCTCCCCTCACTCACTTACCTCCATCACCTTCCCCTCACCGCCAGTGGAGCAGGCTGAATGTTAATGGATGTCTGCTTCAAGAGCACAGCTTATCACAAACCCTCAGGTAAAAGTCAATATAAGGCTTGGAAATACAGTCATACACAAGGTAAGTTGAGAAAGTGAATTAAGGAAAGTCTCATCTGGGCCGATCTCTGCAGGTAAGCGTGTTTTATCTGATGGACCTCCACAGCCACCTTTACAAAGCTTTTCGCTGACAAGCAGGATTCGGAGTCAGACAAACACGACCTCCCACTGTGCAAATGGGGCATGTCACGTTCCTATGGCTGGTCTGTCTCTGATCTGTTCTGACGTCCACTCTCCTCACCTGCTCATCCTCCTCCACATCATGCTCTGCTCCCTCACCCTGTCACGTTTTCTCCAGGGTCATCGTGGAAACCTGAGGATCTGCACACTTAAATAAAAGCCTTCTCCACGACTTATTTCTGTTCTTATCTGTCCTCGTTTTAGATGTTCCAAGGAATTTCTCAGTCAATTTGGCCACAAAGACCAGTGTCCTTCTGACATGGGAGTTTCCAGAGAGCAGTAACTCCTATCGCTTCACGGTACGACTAATAAGAGCTCAAGAGGGAGATGTGTATCGATTATAGGACCATATTTAAGCCACATATCTATATAGGTTAATGGTACATGTTCATTTAATTTAACTTGATCTAGAATATACACATGTCTATATCAGCACTTTTTGACTGACTATTTCAATATTAGGTAGTACTAGCATTACATATTATAATTGATCAGTATAAGACATGAAGTAAACAGTATCAAGTTGGAAGAAGTTGTTTTTGTTTTTAGCATCTGACTGCAAAATTTATCAAAACTCATTATTTTCTCATTAATAATTCCAGAGTTTAAAGAATAACACGTTTGTGAAATATTTATGAGTTTTTGATAGAGCTTTGACTTTAAATAATTCACAACATGGAATTAATTGATACAACAAATACCTGCATTTTTCACATTTTCACATCTATTACCTGCCCTTCTATAGGTGGAGTATAACCAGAGGAAGATGGAGGTGGATGCTCGTCTGAGAAAGGCCGTGATCCCCGACCTGCAGCCTAACACCAGCTATGACTTTATGATCACCGCTCCAGAGGGAAACATGGGAGGCCTTCGTCACCGCATCACCGCCAAAACCTCTCCCCCGATGACCATCCGCCGCCCCGAGATTGACCATACCCGCGACACAGAGGCCACGGTCACAATCATACTCCCGTCGCTAGAGACAAGAACGCCGGTCAAGTATGTGTTCACAAAAATCACAATAATAACATGGTAATCAAAAAGATACTAACCATATTTCCTGATAATTTTCTAATCTTCATACTGGGTTAAGATTGATCAAATTTGAGAATGATAGTAGTTCCGACTTTATGATTACACTTTAAGTTACTATGCTATTTTTCCTAAACTACTATGTGAATACTGTGCTATACTGTGATATACAGGTTAAATGTCCCATATTACACAAAAATTGCTCTTCTGAGTTTTAAACCATGTTAGAATGTCTCCTCAGAAACATACCTGAAATTATGTTTTGTTTCATTCACACATGTTTGAGTAATCCTTTATTATTCTTCTATTATAGGTCTCCGTTTTCAAAACTCAGTATGCTCTGTTGCACTTTGTAATGTCGTTTAGTGGTAATTTAACAGCTTCCTTTTACCTTTTTAGGAGAGATGGGCAATTTCAGGGCTGAAATTATCCAAATGATTCTAGATGTATGGAGATTTAAAGCACAGTGAAGCATTTCCTGTATCACCGCATAACATCACAAGGTGGAATAGAGTGTTTTCTGTTTGAGAGAAGAACTCCTAAATATACGGGATTGGTGTGCTAAACATGTGTGATAGAAACAAAACTCCAGTTATGTTTTTCGAAACATTATTACGTCGATCAGAAAATGGCTTAATATGGGAGTTTTAAGAAGTTTTATTCCTTTGTTTCTGAAATATAACTGACTTAATAAACTTTTAGGTGGACCCACAGAACTTGCAGGTGCAATCAACTATTAACTTTTATCGTGAGAGCGATCTAATGTGTTTTCCTGGTGTCTCTAAACAGGAACGTTTATGTGGTAGTGGTCCCATTAAGGAAAGCCCGCGGTGTCATCAGAGCCCTCAAAAGCCCAGACGAAATGGACCTTGAGGAGGTGAGAGAAAATACTGTTCGCCTGCGCCTCAAAGCAGCAGAAGACCTATAAACACAAAATAATAATATCACCGCTAGCAACTCCTGGCAACGCTTACCCTTTTCTAATTTAACATATTTTTTACAACATTAGTCATGCATTGCCTTGTCTGTCTCCGCACTCTATTCCCCACAGCTATTGAAGGATATCAGTCAGAAGCAGAGAGATTCCAGGCAGCAGAGGACAGTGGACCTAAGGCGAGCGTACATCACGGCCCGCTTCACACCTGCCACTCTGCCGGCCTTCTTCACCCTGGGGGACCAGCTGGACTACGGGGGATTTGAGAACCGAGCGCTAGAGCCGGGCCAGGAATACGTCTTCTTTATTCTGGCCGAACTCAACTCCACTACTGGGGTACGGTCTCTCTTGTTAATACCATCCATTTAATTCAAAGTGAAAATTTGCATAGTTGTAATTAACAATTCAAAATTTAATATTATGTGTAACTTTTCTGGCGTAGTGTCTGCCACCTGCTTGTTTCCTTAGAGATGTTATGGCTTTGCCTAGATTGTTTCACAAACAGTCAGATCAATGGAGAAGAAAGCCAGCGCATAGTAAGAATTCATGTTTTTTAAGGTATTTTAGTTATAAAACACTGAATAAACTGAATAAATGCAAGGCAGATATGTTTATTACCATAGTGTGGAACATCCCATGCCAAGAAATAACATCTCCCTGGAGTGGAAGTAGAAGTTACATAGTGCACTTTTAATATAAATATAGTATTGTGTATGTGTTTTCAGAGGTTTATTTTTATTTTTGAAAAGTATTAGCAGTATTAGTAGGCGTAATATAGTAAGTTTTATAATTAATTACCTTTTTTTTTTTTTCAAATTTGTCTCTTTTCTCTTTTTTTTTTTTGCTATTTATAGTCAGATTATTTTTACTTCAATACACCTTCCTTTGTTCAGTCTTTTATAAAACCTTTCCTATTGCACAGTACTCTTGCCCTGCAGCTAAAACAATAAAATTCACGTCAGTCAAAGTGTTGTAAGCAAAAGGCAATAACCCTTATATACTTTCATCACCAATGGTAATAAAGAGCGAGGGAGCACGCCGAGAACTGGGAGAGGAGATGCCTTTACAATGACGGGTGACGGTGAACTGGAATTGAATCGAGCATAAATATCTTGCTAGAATGAATACAGATTGGAAATGTTTTGTTGCATTATTGCAGTTGAACGTTCAAAAATATTGACCCAGCAAGACCAGGGCGCTCCAAGTGGCTTTACTATCGTTAATGAAGAGTTTCAACTTCAGAATGGTCAAGTGTTTCCTGCAGCTCAACCACGAGGCAACCCAGCTGTGCAAATTAAGAGAGAGATGTGTCAAAAAAGGGAGATAAGCAGTGTAATAATAATTTAAAGGCCTTATATTATGCAAAATCAACTCTTGTGCGCTTTGAGTTATGCTAGAATGTTGTTACCTCCTCAGCAAACTTGGAGCTGTGTTTTGTTTCATTCAAATGTGCATTATTAGTCTGTCCACATCTCCAAAGTTGCAAAATGCTGTTTCACCTTGTGATGTTTCAATTTAACAGCTTTTACCTTTAGTTCAGTAGAAATGGGCAATTCCAGAGCTGAAAAAACTGTTTCTAGTGAAGGTGTATGGAGTTTAAAAACACAGTGGAGCACTTCATAAAATACCACATGACATCACAAGGCGTTGCAGAGTGTTTTCTGTTTGTGAGAAGAAGAGCTCAGCCTAAACATGTGTGATTGAAACAAAACTAACTCTAGGTACGTTTGTGATGAGGAAACAACATTATAACATAGAACAGACAATAGCATAATATGGGCCTTGTTCACTGTTCACTCAAGAGTTAAATCATGTCATGTATTTCAAATTATGTAACAAAAACATAATACATACCTATAATTTCATAATATAACAATTTAGGACATGACTTTGTGGAAGAAAATCAAAAAAATACACCTAGATAATGGTCATTTTATTTGTATAATCTTTTCTGCCTATCTCCCCAAATATACTAAGCACAAAGAGGAAGAATTAGCACTAAGCTTTATATATTTGTTTTTTTTTTTTTGTTTTTTTGTTTTTTTTTACAGAAAATGTATGTAGCCAGTCCATATACAGACCCAGTTATCGCTCCAGATTCGGACCCCCAACCTCTGGACGCTGGAGATGGTCTGATTTGGGTGGTGGGACCCGTCTTAGCCGTGGTCTTCATCATTTGCATTGTGATTGCCATCCTGCTGTACAAAAAGTGAGTGTTGCACAATACACACACACAGGGAGCTTTCATTGCTTTGTTTAACGCAGAATAGGAACCAAGTTTACAACATTTAAAGCTGATGCTCCTTTAATTTGTTCTACTTTAGACTTTTCTCTCGCTCAGACAGCTATCAAACCATCTGACCCTGCTCTTGGCCTTGCATAGCTCCAGAAGCCTTCAACCTTTTGAATGCTAATGCAATGTATTGATTTTTCTTGAACAATCTGTCTGTTCTGTTCCTTTTCTGCCCCTAATTATTTCTTCCTGGCTTCCTCGTGCCTGTTTCACTGGAAGCAGCCAACCTGACAGGTAAGATTAAACCAGTGTCCACCTCTTTGTTCATTTGATCTTACAACACTCACATGGGGAACTGAAAGCACTGATAGTTGTTAGCTATAATAGATTCTAATCATTCTAGTAGATTATTTTTTGTGTAGTTCTTTAATTAATTAACACAGAAATTCTACCTCCTAATTAGAGCTGGGAATAACAGTAAAATGCAAAACATAATATTGGGATAATCATTATACTGCACATTTTTACGCATGTGATTTTAGGGTAGTATATCCCTGTTCTGTACTGCATGGTAACTGTAACTGTGCTGTATTTGAATACTTTTAATGGGGAAATGGTAACGTGATAACATAGTGGTTTTAAGATAGAGTTTTGTAGCATGTCTGATCATTGTCACATGCATTTTTCTTTATTTCTCTGAGCAGCAAGCGAAAAGACTCTGAACCAGGAACCAAAAGTCTTCTTAGTAATGCCGAGATGATGGCTCACCACCCAACAGACCCTGTAGAGATGAGACGCATCAACTTCCAGACTCCTGGTATGTGCTAATAATGCACTGAAACAGACACCCAAACACACAGCGGCCACATTTGCATAGGAAAGTGTACTTCCACTGCTCGTGATTTGATAATGAAATATTCATTAGGCTAATTTTATCCCTGCTGAGATTATGCTGACAAGATTGTGGAAGTACTCCTCCGCATCATAAATCGCCCAACGACATGTACCTGGCAGCTTCCTGTCTCTTCTCAGATCAAAATGGCGACTGCCAAGGTACAGTCAGTGCTTAGTCACGCTTGAGTCATAGCTCTGTGACAAAATCTGATCATCTCCGCTCACCCACCTTAAACATCCTAGCTCCATATTTCGGACAACACGGGACAGCCATTAACCAAATCTGTCTCGTAAATCATGAATGTGGCCAAAAATTGAGATGGAAACATTGTACTGTGCAGCCTTCAGTATTTGTGTGTCTTCTCTTGTCATCTGAAAACCCCACTGTGAACTAACTACATAGTTTTGCCGCTTCTCGTCTCCCACTGAGCCAGATCTAACAACACAGCTGTTCTGGTCACGGAACCAGGCTAATGCACCATTGCTTTTTTTTTGGTCCTTATTTAATTAATAGACTTCACATTAATTCTACATCATTTACACACCTCGCCGTCGCAACTTTTAGAGCCGCATAGAAAAGGTGTTATGTTTCACCACTACCATAAAGGATTTAGTTTTTACCTGTCGCAGCCTGAACCATTTTAATCCCGAGATGAAAGTATGTGATCCTGGGAAGCAGAGTAAACCCACTGAAGTGAAAAAAACTCCACCTCTGCTCTTTTTCTTTTATCATACATTTTTGCTCAGTCTCTCGTGGCAGCAGCTGAAGCTGACGCTACCACGACTTTTTTCCCCCGGAGATGGGTGCTTTTGAGATGCTCAGTAAAAGATAAAATTTGTTTCCAAGAAAATCCTGCCCGATGCTATCCGAGGTCATTGCGGTCGTGACAGTAGCGCTTTGTCGTGATTACTTGTGGGTGCCGTGCTGCAGAAAATAACTCTTTTAAACCCACATTTGGCAGGTCAAAACTGAATTTTCACGGCAACACAATTGAATCTTTTTGTAGTAGGAATTTTCACCAGTCAGATTTAAGATTATGATGATCATAACTGTTCACCAAAACACCTGTTAGTGGGCGCCTAATACTCTATTATGTAATACTCAAAAGTTGTCCAAGAAGCGAGAGAAATGGGCACGCATTAGAGTGGTAAAAGCCAAATTGTAATAGCTCGCCGTTTGTGTCAGGTCTCCAAAATTGCAGGTCTTTTCAAATTTTCCAAAATGGTTGAGTGGAGAATCTACATTGAGGCTACAAAAGTTGATATAAGGGAGATCAAATGGTCCCAGAGATAGAAATATGCATTAGATCATGGTCATAATGTCATGTTTTATCAGAGGAGATGTTTTACTGCAGTGCATTTGCTTATTTTCATAGAGAACCAAGGCATGTTGTAACTTTTGTGTTCTCCCTTTTGCCTTGTGTGGATTGTTTCTTTTCTCTGTGCAGTATTACTTTGGGGCCTTTGATTTATGGTCATAGATATTTGCCTTTTCCTCTCCCTCCAGCTGTGAAGAGAAATGACTGTTTGGAGGCATAGGTTCTTTTCAAGTGTATCTGTGTGTGTGTGTGCGTGTGCGTCTGCATCACTGTATGTGCAGCCCTCCTAATTACTGTTGCGTCTGTGTTTGTTTTCTCTAAGTTGTTGCTCCTCTGATCATACTGCCAGCGATTTATCAAAGAAAAAACATTTACAAACAAATGCGCCTCGCCTCACTTTGTCCCAACACATAGATCAAAATTGATTTTCTGCCTCAGTGTCTTTCTTAATGATATGCGATGTTCCCTGATTGTATAATTATCAGCGCATCTTTGCATATGAGTGATGTCGACCTGCAGTAATTTGAGGCTGTTGAGCGGGCGCCGTCTTCACCTTCTAAACTTTGACCTTTTCTCCCTGTGATCCTTGTTATCATGCAGGAATGATGAGCCATCCTCCGATCCCCATCGCTGAGCTGGCGGAGCACATTGAGCTGCTGAAAGCCAATGACAACCTGAGACTGTCCCAGGAGTACGAGGTGGGAAAGCATTACGATTCTGCATGGTGAATGGAGTGGGCACCATTTTTATAGCTGTTAAGTCTTTGCTTCATAACGCAAATGTGATTTAACTTTTGTTTATCCGTGTGCTGATTATATGTTCATGATTAATTCAACAGTACAATTTATTGCTGTATAACTTGTCTACATTACGGAGCAGGAGCAGACAATCCATTACCTGCAAATGCACCACTTAATAGTTCCTACACACTCAAAGCCTCTGCGTCTGCTCCTTTCTTTCCCAGTCTATCGACCCGGGCCAGCAGTTTACCTGGGAGCACTCCAACCTCGAGGTCAACAAGCCCAAGAACCGCTATGCCAACGTCATCGCCTACGATCACACCCGAGTGGTGCTGGCACCCATCGAAGGTGAAAAGTAGTTGGAAAAAAATGTGTTACTTCTGGTGTAGAAAAGGTTAGTCAGATATCCAGTGGTGGAAGAAGTACTCCATTTTGGAAAAGTACAAATACTGGAGCAGAAAAACACTCAAGTAAAAGTAAAAGCATCACATGAAAAAATACCTGTACCTCTTTTAAAAGGTATTTAAAAAGTAAAAGGTAAAATATTTCGAGCAGATTCTGAGATCTAATAAAGCTTCAAATGTGTTGATTTTGATAAAGATTTGTGCTGATTTTATTCAAAAGAAACAAATGAATTATTTGTTTTTTCTAGCTCTTTTTCTTCGTATATTTATGTAACACCGCTTTAATATTTTAGGCTAAGGTAGTAGACTATATTCTCGAGAAGTAGAATGAATAAAATATAAAAGAAGATCATTTAAAGTTGAACAGCTGGCAGGTTTATTATAATTTAACAGTGGCACAAAGGACCAGTGCAAATGGCAATGGCATTGAGCTCTTTTCAAAATAAAAATCAATTTACATTGTTGTTTTACATTGACTTGCATCAATTATTTCAAAATGTAATGCTATTCAGCATTACATTTGCAGACCAAATGTTCTGCATATTCGGTGTGGTGCATTTGTAAAAGTGCTTCACATATAAACCACAATAAAAAATAAAAGACAATCAATTTACTATTGAGTACCTTTTGGTTCAGCACTTCCATTGATTTTACATTTTCCAATAAATATAATACATTATTTGCCACATTTAAAATTAGCAGAAGAGTATCCTGCTAGCTTATCAAATTTGAGTAAGTCACCGGAGTTTCCAAGAACTCTGCAGGTCCCAAACAAAAATGTACTTAAGTACAGATACGTAAAATGTGTATTTAAGTTCACTAATTTACTACTTCTAATTTGTTACATTCCACCACTGCTTATCAAAAATCATCTTTGATATTTGATAATCCTAAATATTAAAGATGAGTTGGTTTAGATTTGGCGGAGTTGTCCAAATGTAATTATGATAATGGTTGAATCCAAAAAATATACTTTTCATTAACATTTTTGTGTGGAAGAATGTGCCACATTCCTTGGGTTTTTAATGTCTGGTCCAAATTTCATCTCTGGATTGCTGAGTAACAACCAGCATATGTGTATTTTTTTCATTTTAATACAAATACAAATTGGATATAAAAAGGTTGAAGGACCTATATTACACAAATTTGTGAGCTTCAGCCCACGTCAGACTGTGTTTTGTTATCAAAAACATAGGTGGAGTTGTGTCGTGTTTTGTTCACACATGTTTGAGTGATCCTGTATTATCAGTCTGTCTACATCTCAAAATCTCTACAAAGCTTAAAAAGTTCTGTTCCACCTTATGGGGGCACCAGTCGCGCAACTGCCGTTGTGTCCTTAGGCAAGGCACATCACCCACATTGCCTAGTATGAAAGTGGTGTGTAAGTAATGGTGGTGGTCAGCACTTCCATCAGTCTGCCCCAGGGCAGCTGTGGCTACATTAGTATCTTACCCTCACTGATATGGAGTGAATATATATAATGATGATCTGTAAAACATCTTTGTGACATATGTCGTGAAAAGTGCTACATAAACAAAATACTTACTCACTTCTTTACCTTGTAATGTTATAAAGCTGTAGTTTTGAAGTAAACAACTCATTTTACCGTCAGTTCAGTAGAGATTTGCAATTCTTGGGCTGAAATCATCTATATTATTCTAGTGGAGGTGTTTGGAGTTTAAAAACACAATGGGAACTCAGCCTGAATATGCAGGATTTCAGTATTAAACATGTGTGAATGAACGAAAACACAACCCCATGTATGGTTTTCATGATTATAATGCAGATCAGAAAATACAAGCCCTTTAATGAACAATCTTCTGATTGAGACAAAATCATGGTTATATTGGTTTCAATCTAAGCCAGTCTAGTTTAGCGTTAGGTAAGCCCAGAGGCACGGGGGGAAGGAGCTCTGAAACAGCAGAGCACCTGTGTGCAGTGGCATGAGACTGACAAACAGCTCAGGTGCATTCGAGTGCAGCCAGCACTCCCCACAAGAACTGACAATGAGTTTGATCTGGAGCTCATGAAATTACACCCACTCCCCTGTTTGTTTGTTGTCACCCAGCAGTAGCCGTCAGTTTGCTTGGCTGTTTCATGTCACGCGCAGAGGTTAATTTGTGTCTAGAGCCCTTACAAGTGTCTCATTTGCAGGTATCTTGGGGAGCGACTACATCAATGCCAACTACATAGACGGCTACAGGAAGCAGAACGCCTACATAGCCACCCAGGGACCACTTGCTGAAACTTTTGGAGATTTCTGGAGGATGGTGTGGGAGCAAAGAGCTGCCTCTGTTGTTATGATGACACGTTTGGAGGAGAAGTCTAGGGTAAGGAAGCTGTTTTTACCCACTGCCCCACTAACCTGAACCTACTGGGTATGACAAAAAAATCTGAGAACAAAAATAAGATTGTTTTCCATGTACATGTTGCTTATTGTAGATAAAGTGTGACCAGTACTGGCCAAGTCGAGGTACAGAGACGTACGGCATGATCCAGGTCACTTTGCTGGACACAATGGAGCTCGCCACATTCTGCATTCGCACCTTTTCTCTACACAAGGTAAATTTCATCATTTTTCCATTTCATTACAGGGCCTTATTTACACATGACTCCCTGCTATTGCCTATCCACAAACCAGACGGAGCGCCCTGTGTTGGCCCGAGATTGGATAACGGTTGGAGGCACAGCCGTTTCATATAGACCAGGGCTAATCTAGGTCCATCAGGCTGTGGCCTACTTACAAATGTTAAAACTAGGCCAAGTGGAGCTTGCAACTACATAAACAAGTCTCTGAAATTTGGTATTTTTATCATCAAATAGAAAACAATGCATATGTTTTTTTTCTTTTTTTCTGACCCATTTCTTACACACTAGAATAACTTAAAAAATAAAATAACATCCACTCGCAGGTGAACAAATCTGTAAATTATGAAAATCCACCAATATCTGATCATTGTGTTATATAAATTAATTCTTGATTTTAATGTTTTAAATGCTTTTTAATCTTTTTATTTAAGCTTTTTTGCTTTTTGACTGTTGCAGAGTGGCAGCAGTGAACGGCGAGAGGTGCGGCAGTTCCAGTTTACAGCCTGGCCCGATCATGGTGTCCCAGAATACCCCACACCTTTCCTCAACTTCCTCCGTAGAGTTAAATCCTGTAACCCTCCTGATGCCGGACCCATTGTTGCTCACTGCAGGTACTTCAGATGCCATTTATGAATTATTATTTCAGTTACTTCAAGTCATTTTGGGCCAAATTGAGTCAATCTCTCCAGACGCTTCTGCTTCTGTAGGTTTCATTGTCAAAAGATTTCCAGAAGACACAGCATAGACAGTTTATTTCAGTATTTTTGTGTACAAATTTTGCTATATAAATAAACTTGCTTATGGAAGATAATTTGTTTAATCAG
>KN493055.1:0-10703 GCA_000787155.1 Scartelaos histophorus
CTGTGGAACATATCAGGCAGAGCAATAGCATAACCATAGAAAAAGCAGGTTACGGACCCCCAAACAAAAAAATTACAGTGAACCTTTAATGCTCAAAAGTGGAAAAAAAAGAATCTAAACTTATAATAGTTTCTTTGAAGAAGCCAATGCATTTATCAATATCCATAATTATGCATAAACATTCTCAACAAAAAGGTCTCCCCCTCACTCAGTAAATGTGACACATCCATCAGCACTGTGGCCTTTCAGACTTGTGTTTTCCAAAATGTTAAAATGTTTGGTTTCATACAACACTTTTCTACACCGGGGGGCCGAGGTAGGTTAAGTGTCTTGCCCGAGGACGCAGCATTCACATGTGGGAGTTG
Organism: Scartelaos histophorus; assembly: GCA_000787155.1. NCBI lineage: Eukaryota > Metazoa > Chordata > Actinopteri > Gobiiformes > Gobiidae > Scartelaos > Scartelaos histophorus. Next base: position 366 of record KN493055.1, read on the forward strand.
GCATTGAACTACTTTCTGATATTATGTTCTTTCCCCATCAGAAATATACTCGGAGTTATGTTTTATTGCATAGAGGAGTTCTTCTCTCAAACAGAATCTGGTAATACAGGAAGTGCTCCACTGTGTTTTTAAACTTCATACACCTTCAGTAAAATTACTTGGATAATTTCAGCCCTGGAATTCTGAATTTCTATTTAAAAAAAAAGCAGAGCAGAGCATTTTGAGCTTTGGAGATGTAGAAAGACTCATAATAAAGAGTTACTCAAACGTGTGAATGAAACAAAACACAAATCTGTGTATGTTTATGATGAGGTAACATTATAACATGGCTTAAAGCTTAGAAATACCTTTTAACCTGAAACGTATCCACTTTTCCCCCCCTAAAGTCACTGATGCTACATATTTACTGCATGGAGATAGTAGACTTAAAATAACAATGTAGCAGGAGGCGCTTCCCTTTTGCACACTGGCTATCTGTCTAATCAAAGGTCAGCCCTGTCATCATGGTTTAATATTGATAATATGAGCTGGATTTCAGAGATGCACACACTTTCATATTGTGTTTAGTGTGGAGGCGCCATGTGAAACTATCATTAATAATAAAACAGACAACAGACACAGGCAAGAATAAATGAGAAGCGACTTTCAGCATTAAAATATGGCATGAAAATGGGAAATTTGACTTTTTTCATGAAAGTATTTGAAACACTAATAGCATTTTATAATTTCAAATTGTAGTACCCATAAATGTAAGTTCCTGTATTACATCCACCCATACATGTATTAGATTCAGGTATTAAAGTGCATTTAAAGGGGTCATATTACATACATATTACTCTTTTGTCATCTATTTTATAATGTTGTTTCCTCACAAATATACCTGGAGTTCTGTTTTGCTTATGTGCTTAACACACAAACCCTGCATATTTAGGCTCTTCAGAAAACACTCTGTTCCACCTTGTGATGCCATGTGGTAATACAGGGAATGCACTACTGTGTTTTTTAAACTAAATACAACTTCACTAGAATCATTCAGATAATTTCAGCTCTGGAATTGCCAAACTCTCCTGAAGTAAAGGTAAAACTTAAAGGTTAACTTAAACACTTAAAACACTACCACTGCATGACATCACAAGGAGGAAAAGGGCATTTGAGCAGATTCAGGGTTACTCAAACATATGAATGAAAACTAATATATATAGGACCTTGAAATGAACAAATAAATAATAAAGACATTTAGACATTCCAAACCATGTATCTAAATCATGCTATAAATAGAGCTGGTTATTAATGAATTTTAAATGCCCAAAGTTTGATATTTTTACATGAGTTATAAAAGTATTTTACTGACCCAGATAGCACACACTCATAAAGCACAGGCGTTTTGTTTACTTCTCCAACCTACTACATGCTGACTGTTTCCTTCTGGGAATATGTCTGCTGTCCCGAAATTTCTCTTACAGCCTCTTTATAATATATTGCGTGCTATCTCTATACTACTTTGCTCAGTTCTCTGTGTATATGAAAAAATACAAAAGAATATCTACGGTCTGCTGCTGTGATGGAGTTATCTAGCTGAGAGAATGCTAAAGAGGTGAGTGGAGGAAGAGGAATAGGATTAAGGCTGTGATTGGCTGACAGGTGACAGGTATTTGTTTTAGTATTTCTCAGGGTTACATGAGGTACTGTAAACATGCCAGATTGTAGCTATAGGTACATTTCCATATGTTCCCACCTTCACTCTCACAAACATTCACACATACATACATGAACACTGGGTGCAATGTGGGTGAAGTGTTTTGCCCAAGGACACAACAACTGTATGCACTACTGCCCCACAGTGACACTGGGTATTCCCAGTTGTCTTCCCAGCTGACTTCTAAACTCCATCTCCTATTGGGTATTTGCAAAGTGGTATGGAATATTTTTCCCCCATGTCAAATTTAAAAAATAATCTTAAAGCCACAGTATGTTACTTTTTAAGAATAGAATAAAAATGACTAAAACAAATACACATCCTTATGTTTTTTTAATATTTCGGTGATAAATATAGAAAAATGTGTCCTTGCCTTGAGCAGGCTTGCATCTCCACAAACCTGACTCCTATTTGGCCTGGAGCAGGGTCTCCTCCTGCTTGTTTCCATGGAAATGTTGTTCCTTTGGCTATAATCACATAATGCACAGTATGTCATAGAACTTCCACCTCCACTGAAAATGTTCTGGAGTGTGGGTTTAACGTTTTATTTCCACATAATCATGAGTGATGTGCCACCTACAGAAAGTTACATAATGTAACTTTAAATATATATACACTTCATATTAATTATTCTGTCAATTTGTGTTTTCAATGTAGTCATTGTAGCCCTTTAACTCGGTCGTACTAGGGTACTTGTGACTGTATAAATGACTCTGAAAATTCACAAAGTATATAGCGAGTGTGGAGTCTTAAATTACAGCATGCAAACTCCAGTGGCTCATTAATATTACAGGGACTGTTCTTTGACTTCATTTCATTTCTCCGTCTGAGTGAGGACAAACGGTGCAGGAGGGAGGAATTATAAGCTGTGCAAATCACATTTTCAGGTTCAGTGTACAAAAGAACTACTCGATTGTTTTAACCTTTTCTTTCCCACAATTTCTCAGACGTCTTTCAACTTTTTTCCTTACCTCCCCTCACCTAGCATTTATCTTTGCAGCGTTGTTTTTTTTCCCCTAGTTTCTAACAGGAATTATGTTTTTCCTCTTTAAAGTGCTACATTTTCTGGAGTCCAGTGCTGTGAAGAGTTGCTTCAATTGTCTCCTGTGTAATCCATTGTGCAGTATTACTTCTGTTTCCCCCTTTGTTTAATGTGCTTTCACCCTTTTGCAATGACAAAACTGCTGGAGTCATATTGTCCAAAGAGTGTTTGTAGAATTATGTGGCTCTAATTCTTTCAAGCGTTCAAGAAGTTTTTCTTTGTAAATTCATAAACTCTAAAGAAATGATGGTTCATAGTTTGGGCATTTGACCCGCACTTCAGCCTCTCACGTAACATTTGTAGCTCATTTCTATCTCCAGTGAGCATTCAAAGTGCATGAAGAAGCCACTCTTCCATTCACGCTTTGGGCAGGTTAAGTGTCTTGTCCAAAGACACAACAACAGAATGCAAAGTGTTGGAATTGAATCGCTAACTTCACCAGTGCAGTGGATTTAATACTTACAACTAAACCACTGCTGCCCCAATAGGACTTATTTTGGTTGACGCTTAGAGGTAACGCATCCTCTGTCAAGGTGATAACTTTAGGTTGCCCGGGAATCAAACCCAAAACTTTCTCACTATGAGGCTACTGTGGAAGAGTTCCGCTGTCAAAGTCAAAACTGTCATGCGTAGATGCAGACAATTTTAAGAGTCATAATCTAAACGGTTGCGATAAGTCTTTCAGGTATCCTTTCCATCGCCATCTCCCCAAATTCCCCAAATCACCATTAAGACCATCCATTTTTGTATCAGTAATTAAGAGGGACCAGAAATCACAGTAAAAGCCAATAAAATGCCTAAACAACTCATCGGGGGCAGCTTTACGTCAACACATTTCACTCGCCTGTTCTAAACGCTGTGTTATTTCCCTGTGCCATTTACCCTATATATCACAGATCGGGGTCATCTGCCCTCACATTAAACATTCATACGACCACGGAATGCACGGAATTTATGAAACCGTCACTTCTACCCGCTTATTACTGTAAAATTGCTGGTGTAAAAGAAGAAAACGATGATACATTCCTCCCGCATTCGAAAAGAGTTTGTAATGGAGGGCATCTGAGTAAGTATCTCTACGGTAATATCGGCGTTCCCTTACACGCAATGCAACCCCCATTCATATTAGCCCGGCGCGCGGAGTCTACGGAGGATCATTATGCATGGAAATGGTTGGGAAGTCTTGTTTAAAGTGGTGGAGAGGGGAAAAACGGTATACAGAAGACTGGATGGAATAGATGAAAAGACTTCGGCTGTTTACTGTCAATGAGGTGAGATAGATCCAGCGGAGATAGAAGGATATGGGGGATTATAAAGAGGAGGGGGCTGGGCGAAGTTAAATGACCTGTATATATATGTGTAGTCTTAGCGTTTATGGAATGGAACTAATGGTGTCGAAGGTGGAATATTCTTTGCAAAAAAATAAATAAATAAATAAAAAATCGTTCTGTCTCTACGACGTACGGTATCGGCTTTGTACTTTTTCCGACTGTGTGTCCATCTTTGTGTCCTCTCGTGTGTGTGCGTGGAAATTAATCAAAGCGGGGGCGATGATGAAGAGTTTCTGTAGGATTCTGTCAAAGGTTAAGAGCTAGTTATTTTTAAGAATGACATGAATCTCGGCGAGACAGTGATTGCCTAAATGACCACTGTAATTACCAATTACTTCTTGAAGCAGAGAATATATTCGCGGCATGTAGCCAGCTAAATACAGACAGGCATTAGCCCATTTACGTACTAATGCACATAATTTAGATCGTGAAAAGGGCAGATGGGAACACAATGGAAGATATAATAGATACCGCCTAATGTTATTCCAAAAAGAATATTGGATTGGTAGGGGATGGATATTACTTTGTGTCAGATTGTTTTTCCATAAAACGTTCAAAATATATTTCATCTCTGGGGCCCGCGTCCCGCTTCGCTCCTGCTGTCTTCAGCGTGGCGACATTGTGGTGCTCTGATGGCTAACGAAGGCTACGCTAACGGGGGCACTTGTCTCATTGGCAGCCTATTATCCACCCTTGTGCATTAAATGACAATGGGGGCATGTTTTGTACAACTAGCCCGTGCACCATTTACCTGAGTTTTGGGAGCAGACAACAAAAAGACAGCAATCAAAGAGAATATCCTGGGCAATTGTCTAGTTTTCATTTTACCGAGATAACAGAATGCGATATTAAAAAGCTGCTATGGGCCTGGGGTGTGGTGCAACCTGCAAATGGAGCACACACTGGGGCGACGGTAGCTCAGTGGGCAGTGTTCATCCTCCGATACAAAGGTGGGCGGTTTGAATCCCACTTCTACGCCTAAATATCGTCAGTGGTGCAAACTGATTCCTTGACCCGTGGGTTGGCAGTTCCATCATAGCTCTCATACGTGAATACTGTCATTGTGTCCTTGGACAAGACACTTAATCCGCCTCCACCCTGGTGTGAATGGGTGAGTGGTTCCTTGATGTAAACCCATTGTTCTCATTTACATATTTGTAACAGCAAACCATTCACTTTACTGCAGGTAGTTTAGATTTACTAACGTACCCAGGCTGGAGGTCCCATCAGAGAGTCGTAGTGATTTAACTTTTAGGTCAAATGTCATTCCTAATTTGTACATTTTGTTCTCTGACAATGGCAATAGAACTTTTCCTAACTCCGTACTGTGATTGACTAGTGCAGCAATTGTGGTTCAATTGTACAGCCCAAGGACAAATAGGCTTTATGCAGTGTTTGAGTGGAAGGGATCTACTTACATCTTCCTTTCTTCATAAAAATATACAAGAATTCTTTAGTGTTGCCGTTAATTACTATCATTCAATCAATGCAGTTGCTGACCATAGTATTCATACAACTGGCTCCTCCAGCTTTGCAACTTGAAACAACTTCTCTGATCATGAACTTTAGCTCATATTGTAGCCGCTGTGGATAATACTTTTTTTTTTTTTTTTTTTTTTTTTTTTTTTCATTTTCATTTGTATGCAATTACTAATAACAAGGCTTTGGCACTTTCTGCAAACCCACTCCATCTTCCAAACATGTATATCATTTACCCTCTCACCAACTCCAAGTTCACTAGCTAAACTTTGAGCACAGACAAGACAACAAAAGCAGCAATCAGAGAGAATACGGCACTCAAATCCTGGCTCCACTTTTTCCCCCTTCTTCTCCGGCAGCGAGAGGAAAACAGGAGCAAAACAATGGCTGACAGGCCTGACTGGCGAGAGGATATTTACTAAATTAGACATAAACTGCTAGGCTCGGCATCTTCGCCAGGGAACTTGTAACGTCTCATAAATAAGTCAAAGTCGGAGAGGCAGACAAAAGCGCCGAACACGGGACCTAAGTGTGTGTTTGTGTGATGTTTTTTGGGGGGATAATGAGTTGCCATTTTTGCGCGCTTTCCTCCCAACTTGACAACAACCTCCCCGTGCCGGTACATATTGGTGCGTACTTTTGCGTTGCTTGGGTGCGTTTCCGAGACTTCCCCCGTCACCTTTGCTTTTGTCAGCCTGCCGCATCCCTCCTTTTTGGCAGGGTAATAGGGACACATATTTGCTCCCGATGTAATCTTGTCGGCGCTGGATCTGATAAAGACTTGGAGGAGAAGCTGATTATTGGCGTTGGCGGCAGGGATCATGCAGAGATAGAGAAGCTCCCTCGCCAAACTCGTATTGTCCCTGGGTTTGGTTGCAAAGTCATGTCCGAGCAGGAGTAAAAGTATTGTGCAGGATTCTTATTCTTATGGTAATACTGGTATTTATGTGAAATAAGAAAATGGATTGTAGAATTCATGTCCGTTTTATGTTGAAATAAGTAAAAACAAAATTTTTTCTCATTTTGGCAGTCAAAACAGTCTTTGAAAATGTTCAGTGAAAACTTCTAAATCTAGAAGAATAATGCTTTTTTGTATACACATTTTTTTCAGATTAAATAAATGACATTTATTGTAGATTCTTTATATTTTTACATAATTAATTTGATTATAGACTTACATTTTTCCTAATATTGAGTGCTTTTTTTCCCCGAGTCATCTGATACGCATTAGGGCATCTGACATAAAACATATGGGAAATACACCTGAATAATATAATGAATTGGTGTTCCCTGCAAGGCCTGCAACTCCCTTCAGTTCAAATAATCTCAATAAAAATAATCTGATTGTAATAATTATGTGATTTAAATTATCAACTCTTTTGCTGATTATCAGAAAAAAAAGATTTTCTTTTTAAAATACATAAAGACATTTTTGTAAATGTTTTATGAGTTTTTTGAAAAAATAAAAATAAAAATAAATAAATAAATGCAACAGCAGTTGCTTGGGAGATATGTAGAAGCATAAATTACTCTATTTTCTAATCTATGTTATAAAGTTGTTTCCTTATTACAAGCATATCTGCAGTTAATGTACAAACCCATATTTAGGCTGACTTCTTCCCTCAAACAGAAAACACTCTGTTCCACCTTGTGATGTCATGTGGTAATGCAGGAAATGCTCCACTGTGTTTTTAAACTCCATACACCTTCACTACAATAATTTTAATAATTTCAGCCCTTGAATTGCAAATCTCTACTGAACTAGAGATAAAAGGAGCTGTTAACTGCTTCATGACATCACAAGGTGGAACAGAGCATTTTGAGCTTTGGAAATGTAGACTAATGTAGACTAATAATAAAGGGTCACTCAAACATGTGCACATGAAACAGGCAACAATATTAAAGCACAGCTTAAAGAAAGTCAATTTTGTGTAACATAGGACCTTAAAAGCAGTAGCCTTTGTATCCAGCCTTGCCTTCTCATGGATTAAATGCATGTGTATACTCTATTTTAGCGGTAGTGTAGTGTTTACCCCCCTCCCTCCTCCTGTCATCTTCTGCCAGCGCAGTTTAGCGACGCCATTGTCACTCCTCTCCCTCCTTTCGCCCCTTCCCTCTTTCTTCTCTTTATCTTTAGACAATACCTGCGTTTTACAGTAGCAGCACTTTTTTAGCTGTGTCTCTGTTTTCCTCCCTCTATTTTTTTCTCTTTTTTTTGGCATCATCACTTTTGTTGGCAGTTGTCTTCAATACTTAATGCCTCAATGAAAAGAGAGGCAAACAGCAATTCATTTCAATGGAGAGGTTTATATTTGAGATTTAGAGAGTGGATTTGTCAAGTTAGGCCCTGGCTGCTATGCGCGCTTTTGCCGATAGACAGGGGCAACATTTAGTACTTTTATTTTAGTTTTTCTTCAAATTAATTAATAAAATTGTAATCTAGACCAAATATTTGTACTGAAGATATTTCTGTCTTGTGTGTGTGTGTGTGTTTTTTTGTTTTAAATAAGTTATATATGTATCCAAAGTAGGAGTATTTTATATATATATATAATTTGCAAATAATTTTACCACATGCTGCGACATACTGTTGTTGTGTCGTTATGCAACGCCCTACAACCATGTAACTATTTGACCAGCTATCACAAAAAAACTCAATTTTGTAAAATTTTTCCATTCTGTATACTATGCAAAAATGCGTCTAACCCTTAAAAAAAAGGACAAAAAGTGTTAAAGTGTTAAAACAAGAATATATGATTTAATTTATCTAAACAAAAAACATGAAACAAAATCTTAATATTAACCTTATTCATTCTAAAAAGGACTAAAAATATTTCAGTTACCAATATTGTATGTTTCTGTTTTCTTTCGCCCCATACTCTGCCCTTTTGGCAAACACAATCCAATCAGCCCCTTTAATATTCCCCCTCCTCGTGTTGTGAAACCTGTCCGGCCTTAATTTCACAGCTTTGCCCACAACAGCGTCTCTTGCAGTCGGCGTAGCTCCCGCTCCCATACATTCTGCTATATAAACTTGACTCCCGCCAGCCAGTGGAAAATTGGCCCGCCCAACAAGTGCTATCTAGGGGGGATCACTTGGACAAGGCGCCCACTCTCATCAATGCTGCGCTCCTTCTGTTGGGACATTGTGTACCAACTTTGTGCGTTTCCGAAACAAATGCTTTTGTCCCGATCGCGCTGTTCTCGCCTGGTCTTATCCGCGGCTAATTAAATGTTTTTATAGCCTTTAACCCCTTGCATCATGTTACGAGCTGTTGTCTTCCACTGCGCCGCGTATTGATTCATGACCAAATCTGGTTTGAATCGAGTGATGATTTGGGATTTTGATTGTTTGTTGAAGTTTTGTCTGACAGTGTTTTAATTCATAAGCAAATGAGTGTGAAAATAAGTAGTTCATATGTTTTGTTTTGAATGAAGTGAACACATGCTGCAGATACATCTAAGGCAAATGGATATAAGAATCAAAACGTTTGACCTCAAATTGATTCTAAGAATAAGATTATAGGCAAGGTACAATGAAATGGTTAGTTGCTGTTTTAAGTTTTATGTGAACATGTTAAGGCCAAAAAATAACAATAATAATAAAACCACTATTCATTTAAAACTAATAAAATATTAATAAGTCAATTTTAAGTTTTCTTACTGTGACCAGCAAGACGTGAGCATGTAAATAACTAGGGTATTTTTGGGCACATTACACTGACTTACATTCTAGAGACCTACCTTAAACAATTACAACAGATTTTTTTTTTTGATTTTTTAAATGTTTTTTCCCCTCTCTTTTACATAACCCATAGGTAAACTTTAAACCAAATGGGGACTTGATTTTTGTCCCCATAAGGGAGGCAGCCCCCATCCCCTAACACACATGCACACTAATAATAATAGTAATAATACTACTACTAATAATAATACTAATAATGATAATAATAAAAAACAGTATTCGGCTCCTAACATTTATCAACATTCTCACCTTCCACCAACTTCAACTGCACCTTCTACAACTCCACAATACTGCTCTCCCCTCATTAAAAAAAAAAAAAAAAAAAAAGAGTTTTCTTCTTTTACATAGTCCATAGGTAAACTTTAAAGTAAATGAGGACTTGATTTTTGTCCCCGTAAGGAAGCACAAATAATAATAATAAAACAGTATCAAAATGAATAAAGTTAAAGCTCCCATCTGATTAACATTTATCAACATTCTCCACCAACTTCAGCTGCACCCTCTACATCTCCACAATACTGCTCTCCCCGCTCATCAACCCCATTGTCCGTCCCACGCCTCGGCTCGCCCGGCTGCCGCCCGCTAACCCTGATACCACCGTTTGAATGACACATGGACGGGCGAGAGTGCCAGGAGTCCAGAAGACAGGAGCAGACAGGAGCAATCTGGACCCGCGCCTGTCCAAGAGCTTAGTGGGGAGTCCGCAAACTGCTCAAAGCTGACATTTGTGCCACCAGGAGGTACGTAACAGGGAGCGACAGGCAATCAAATCCAACGCACCCCGCCGCCCGCTCGCTATGTAAAACCACCCAGTCCTCATATCTCTCTCTTTCAATCCCTTTAATTGTTTTCCCGATGGAGATGTTGTTCCCAGATAAGTCATTGTACGTTATTACGACATAGACGCCATTTGGAGTTTTTTCGTCTTGTTCTTGCAGTTTTGGTTAATGGGAACTGCAAGGTGCTTGTAAAAAAATCATGTTCAAATTTTCGATTCGCAAGCAACAAATAAATAAAGTGATCAAATGCGAGGAGTGCGCGAGGA
>JACN01051717.1:0-10118 GCA_000787155.1 Scartelaos histophorus
AATTTGCAGTGAATGAAACAAAACACAGAAAAATTACAACAAAGATCAGAAAATAGCGTCATATGAGCGTTTTAATGATCCCCTTTATACTTTACGCACACTAAACAGTTGTAGTGCGCACAAACCAGGCTACATGCCCTTTTTGCTAACATGACATCCCAGAGATTTTGTAGATTGGGTTCAGAGCCGGAGCCCAAACAATATGGCAACCCCGCTGTAACGTGATCTGCCGGTGTGGACAGGCTTCAGCTGATGGACTGACAGATGCCCGACTTGAACCTTCACCGCGGGACCCCCACCCGGAGACCCCCGCCCTCCCTAAGCTCCGCAGCCAGGGGACTATCCGTCATCCTGTCCACACCATCTGAATATTTATCCCTGAAGGTGGAGCGGGCGCTGGTGGGGGTCACTGTCACACGCTTCAACATTAATGACCGCGATAAAGCCGTTTAATTAAAAGTGAGCCCCAACCTGGCCCCGAAGGTGTTTTTTATGTCCAATTAAACGCTAAAATGATGCCACGATATCCGCGAGGCTCCCTGCACCGCATCAAGTGTATCGGATAATGTAATAACGCAGACTAATTTCTCATCTTCTTCTTTTATGATATTTATTTATGATTTATTTGTAGTAATTTGCCAGCAGGCTATCTATCAGAACGGGCCATAGGCTGATGCATGCCGTACACAGGTGGGTGTCATTTGTTTCGCCCTGTGACTGATGGCTTTGTCAGTGTTCAATGCAATCTCCCACCAGCACCAGAAGCCAGAGATTTTAGAGCCAGATATCATTGTCAGGACCCTAATGGCTGGATGTATCAAGGACGGGGGATTTGCTCAGTAAAGGGCGTAGCGTGTTTGTATGGAGAGGATATCGGCGCAAGTGGAGAGGCCGTACCTGATTTTTTTTTTTTTTTTTTTTTTCTTTTATTGTATTTAAGCAACAAGTGACGCAAAATGTGCTGTTAAAAGTCAAAGTCACTTTTATGGCCAAAATGAGGTCACTATGTGCTGTTCCCATCTAATTATATTGAGTTTTTTATTACCTACAAATCAGAAAGTGCATTACTGTCACTGCAAACTCCACACTGGCATAAAAGTTGTGGAAATCGCTTTTAAGTCAAATAAATATGGGAAGAAAATAAGGATAATCTTTGGAACATTGCAAACAGTTTCTGGATTTCATGTTCAAGATGTTTTATGATGAATTGGATCGTGGTTTTCTTAAGGAGACACTGTTAATAGTTTCCTTAATGTATCTTGTACCTGCCCAAGGATTGCAAAAGGAAAGGCGCTTTTAGCTAAATCTGGCTAAATCTCTCTGAGTTTAATGTTTTCTGTGCTCTGTCCTTGTTTTAAATGAATAAAAATCACATATGGCACCTTTTTTATTTTTTTGGTGTCATGGATTTGGTCATTTTATATGCTTAATTGTGTGAGGAATCATGGGTAATGTAGTTTCAAAGATCGTAGGTTTTGTTTTAAAGGTTGATCATTTAAAACCATTTAAGCTACGACTAAAAAGATAACAAAAACGCTAACCCGAACTGAAGTAACTCGTTGAATATGTTGCTATATGACTGATATTACAGTAACATTGCAGTATATTGTGCAGCTTAGTACCTGGTCCCAAATAGGACTTTTCTGCGTCGATGCTTCAATTTACCGCGCTATAAAAACATGAGCTTTCACACTCGCTAACCCCAACTTATCTCCAACGTCTTCCCTTTTCTAAATCTCGCTAAGTTATTCCGCGGCGTGTCTGTTTTTCGAGCACGGGCTCCGCTGCTCGTTTAGCTGCAGACTCGTATTTGATCTTTTCCGTGTAAACAGATCCATATCCGGGTTTATGCTCGTCCTCGCTTCTCGTCCGTGTGTTTCCGAAGTGCTGGCTCTGATTAAAGCGCACCTTTTGGGCCCTCTGCTGTGGATTACCGTGGCTTTGTTCCAGGGGTTTTAAGGGGAGGGTCAAAGTTCACCAGCTTAATATGGGCCCCCGAGGAGTCCGTGGGTAATTGCCAGTGTCTAATAAACTTCTGCTCGGGCTGTTTCGACTCAGAGTCACCGCAGTGAGTCTTAACCTCTAGTGCGTTGGGGGGTACGTGAGACCACCTCCTCGCCCCTTTAGCTCCCCCATCCCAATCTCTGTCTGCGTGATGGGACGGGCTCTTTCGCTATTAGCTCCACATCGGTAATATGGTGTGAATAGTGATTGGAGATTTGGCAACACCAGAGATACATAAGGTCACTGGTGCCATCTGAACACGGGATTGAAAAGATAATGGGACTTTCTTGTAGGATGGGGAACAAAAGCAAAACGTGTAATTTATGAAAATGTCGGTCACACCAGCTTCAAAAACTTCTATTTTACGAAGCTTCATGTATTAGAGAAAATATTATGCACACAGCAAAAAGTGGAGTGTTAAAATTGACTCTCACAGCATCAGTTTTATAATTTTCTCAGTTTTTATATGAGTCCAGTCTGCTGAGTTAATTTAACAGTTTTGGAAATGTTAGTTAAGCAACACTGGACCAAAGTTCCTGTTTAACCCCAAAATCAAGAGTTATATTCATGTTTTGAGAGTAAACGGATAACACTTTGTATGAGATGTTTTATTTTTATACTTTATTTTAGTTAATTTAAGATGAAATTATGCACAAAACATGTTCAAACTGCTCTTCTCTCACAGGAGTTTGAAGTGGTGGGTGGGAGGAAGCTGAATTAACTGCAATCATATCAACTCTGGCAAAAAATCCCAATTCAAATCCCCAAAATAACACTTTTTGAGTTAAAATCAACTCTGAAATGTTTTACTCTGAAATTTTAACCCTCCAGTTTTTGCATGAAAGAATATTTAAGGGTCTATCCTACACAAAACATACTTGGAGTAAACCTTTATTATCAGTCTGTAGAGATGGAAGATCCAAATGATTCTAGTGGAAGTGTAGGGAGTTAAATAAAACAGTGGAACACTTCCTGTATTACCACAAGACATCACAAGGTGGAATGGTGTGTTTTCTGCAGGAAGCTCAGCCTAAATATGCAGGGTTTGGCTATTAAACATTTTTAAATGAAAGAAAACGAAACGCCAGGTATGTTTTTGATGAGGAAATAGCTTCAATAACTAAAATTTGATAGTGGAAATGGGTTCACCCAAAGGAACCGCACTCATACACAGGTAGAACATGCAAAATCTGAGCTAGAACCTTCTTGCTAAGAGACCAAACCGAACCCAACCATTCGTTCCACCACATCCCTCCTCCGAACACAATTGAGACGCCGTAACAATAAAAACGCGTCACCGAACGGCATCGTCCTTTATCAGCTCCCGCCAAGCCCCGGACCCCGTTAGCTAATGAGGAACTGAAAAATCTCACGGCTCCTCCTTAAACAGCGGTGTGGCCGTCTCCCGTGACCTTGATTATCAACAGACCAAGCAGATTTATCTCCTCACTCACACCCACACAGCCCCATTCAGAGAGGACGCCACGCTATCTTGACAACACGAGAAATGAGTCCCGGGGCGCCGAGCTTGACACCCAGATGTGATGAATTCTCCACAGAAGCCGAGGTACTTCAGATAAAGAAATGTTCTCCAAAAGTAGGCATTCGCTCGGGCGGCGTGCGGTGGGTGGGGTAGAAGGGTAGATGTATGGGTGCTGGTGATAATACTAATGTCCTGGCGCTTTGTTCGCCCATGGGTGCTGTCAGTGTAGGTGGGGCATTGTTCATCACGTGAGACAGTGACCCTTCGATGGTGTCCTGTCCTTTTTTTTGCATATTTCACTCTGATTTTACAGTTTTGTTGCAATAAGAATACATAGAGTTTGATTCTTGGACAGTAAAGGATCTTGTATATGGTTTGTCACATTGTCCTGTCTTTTTTTTGCATATTTCAGTCTGATTTTACAGTTTTGTTGCAATAAGAACACATAGAGTTTGATTCTTGGACAGTAAAGGATCTTGTATATGGTTTGTATAATCTCTCATATTGCATTTTTCCTTTAAAAAAGAAAGAAAAAGAAAGAAAATGTTAAATATTAAGAGTTCGAAAAGACATCGCTAACAAGCTACATGGCCACTAAAGTCCAAAAACCACATTTGAAGGATCTTGTATGGTTTGTCACATTGTCCTGTCCTTTTTTTTTGCATATTTCAGTCTGATTTTACAGTTTTGTTGCAATACGAACACATAGAGTTTGATTCTTGGACCGTAAAGGATCTTGTATATGGTTTGTCACATTGTCCTGTCCTTTTTTTTTGCATATTTCAGTCTGATTTTACAGTTTTGTTGCAGTAAGAACACATAGAGTTTGATTCTTGGACAGTAAAGGATCTTGTATATGGTGTGTATAATCTCTCATATTGCATTTTTCCTTTAAAAAAGAAAGAAAAAGAAAGAAAATGTTAAATATTAAGAGTTCGAAAAGACATCGCTAACAAGCTACATGGCCACTAAAGTCCAAAAACCACATTTGAAACGGAAGATTTGGCAAAATGCTTTAGTAATTTAGTTTATAACATTTCAGAAATAGATTTTAAGTAGAATTATCTTGTGCTACATTAGTCACCGCATACCTGATTAGCCATTGCAAGCTGGCAAACTTTTAATATTCATTTATTTTGGAAAGTCTGTGGGAGAAAACTGTCTGAAAAACACCTTTTAATGCCATGTTTTAATACAGGAAGTGCTCCACTGCGTTTTTAAACTCCATACACCTTCACTTCAGCTCTCGAATTGCCAAAATTTAGTGAACTAAAGGTAAAAACGAAGCTTAAAACTGCGACTACATGACATCCCAAGGAGTAACTAAGCATTTTTGAGCTTTGGGGATGTAGACAGACTAATATTAAAGGGTTTCTCTAATGAAACACATCTCCAGGTTTGTTTTTGGACAGACTAATTCTAAAGGGTTTTTCCAACGAAACACATCTCCAGGTTTGTTTTTGAGGAGGTAAAAACATTCTAACATGACTAAACACTCACAAGACTCTGATTTGTGTAATATGGACCTTTGATCCATCAGTACAAAACTCGTAAAATCAAAACCAGGACATTGAAATTCTGTAAGCGAACTCCGACAGTGTCTAGTAGTGCTTTAAAGAGCATTTTAAACAAAGTGCAACCCGGGTTCTGTTTTCCTGACAGCTTTTTAGTCACTCCGCTCTGACATCAGTGAGCAGCAGTCGGGGCAAATTAGGGCAACTCTTTGTGATTTGACGTCCTCTTTTAAGGTTAAAGCAAAGTGAGACGGTCTTTGTCTGAGTCTCAACAGTTCAGCGCGAGGAGATGCGATCCGGGATGTATGATTTATTAATTTCATCAGCGAAGTCTCCATGATGAATGCAGATCAGATCTTTTATCAACCCACATCCATTAATTATCAGTCATGCATTGACACTATGAGCTTCAATCCAGGTTCACAGATTCACTAAAAGGTTTTATTGAGGGCAGAGGTTTGATTCAAGTGATATTTCCACTGCAAAAGGCGTTAAAGTTTGTCTCAACTTCTGAATTTGTTGGATATTACAAAAAATACTTATTAAATGTATCAATTAAGTAGATTACCAGTTAGAAGATTTTAATTTCCCATTTTTAAGTAACGTATGGAGCTACATTATCAATATTTTTAATTTTTCCTTTTGGATTTGTTGGAAATGACAAAAAGTATCATCTAGTTCTTTTCCTCTTTTCTTTTTTTTAATTTTTTTAAGATTTACAACTAAAGTAGACTGTTAATTAGTTAAAAGATTAAAATTTTCAATGTTTTTTAATAAATTATGGATCTACACCAGATTATCAGATGAACATTTTGATATTTAAGAAGAAGTTTTTCCATCATTACATTCACGACAAATGGATTTTGAAACATGGTCATTTTCTGAAATTCTTTAAACTTTGCAACTTTAAAGGTGCATTTTGCAACTTTTCCATTTCCACTAGGATGTTATTGCTTCCTCTAAATGATATTAAGTGTGATATTAAGTGACAGTTTAGAAGAATGCATCTTTTTCAATATATTTTGAGTAATCCACACTGAATTAAATGCTTTACATTGCAAATTTCTCTGATTTGCCCAAGATTTTAAAGCTTATATCAGTTTATTCATCTTGTTTTCAGATTTATTATCTACTTACTAGTTCTGAGATGGGTTATTTCTAGTCTAGAGGCAGTTTATTTTAAGATAACTTGTCAAGTAAAATTATCTTTCTGCATGGACGGTTAATTTCACTACATTTAAGTAATTTTCTTATATATTTTGGCCAAGCTTTTTTGCATTTTACGTCAATCTCTGTAACTTTAAGGCAAAAAGGGATAACGTCTCCATGGAAACCAATCATCCGGCGGTCCCTCCAAAAGAAAAATTAAACAGTGCATCTTTAAGAGTGTATGTTTTGTTTCCACTTTACATTTGATCCGTCGAGAAAAGCCTCTGGAGCCATTGCGTTGGTGCAGCTCTTTGTTGAATCCCGAGAGTGGCTCAGGCCAGACTGTAGCCTGCAGGCCTAGCATGGCTTTGGCCTCCCCCGATACAGCGCTGTTGTCAGTACATCATCTTTAACTACGAAACCATCCTCCTCTCATGTAACCGGAGAGGCCGAGTGGCTCTGGAGACCGCCATGAGATCAGGGAAAAGCCCCTCGCCTCCAGGTACTATAGGCCACTCCATGTTGACAGCAGTCGAATTTCGAAGGACATACGAGTCGCGGTGATTTCACTTCAGAAAAATGTCGCCATGTTTTATGAATGAGCGCGGAAAAGTGAAACGGGATTGAAATGAAATCGTCAAAACACGTTCTTGTTGATCTGAGCCGCGTACTTGTTTGAATAGTGGCTTGTTTGGTTGACCACAAGTGGATTTACGCCAGTGCATACACCGGGGGACTTTGCTTCGCTCGTATGTGTGTGGGTTGGTTTGAATAATTCATCTTGGTTTTGTGCGTGTCAGCTAGCACGGCCTATATTATTGATGCGCAGCGTTGCAGTAGAAGACATGGAGTCAATGAAAACCCGCAGAGACTCGGACCATGTTAACTTATATTATTTATGTTGTATCACTCACGCTACTGTCCACGTATTCGAGGTGAGATCACGCCTCGCCGACATGATGAGGGAGGATCATTTTTAATTTGAATGCTGTCATCGCCGAAAAGGTCAGACGTCTGTATA
The DNA here is from genome assembly GCA_000787155.1 of Scartelaos histophorus. Classification (NCBI taxonomy): domain Eukaryota; kingdom Metazoa; phylum Chordata; class Actinopteri; order Gobiiformes; family Gobiidae; genus Scartelaos; species Scartelaos histophorus. The sequence continues at coordinate 7,172 of JACN01051717.1, forward strand.
ACATTAGCTGGTATCGGCGGAGGGAGGGTGTGAAAATTCTACTGGATGCTAACTATGATAAAAAAAATACTACGTTCTGAGGCTATATGTGAATTTTTGTGTTTTTTTTCACTTTTTTTCCCATGTATTTGAGCCAAATGTGTCTAAAGAATTGGACTAAGTGAGTGTCAAGGAATAGGAATTCATTTAACAGCAAAATAAAAACGCCTGAATCACATTGAGCGGGTTAACGCGAACATTTTAAGACCAAAATAACGAGGCTCACTGCAGCAGTTGCAGAGCGAGGTGGAAATTGTTCAATGCAAAGCCAATTGGAGCCAGAGTCGATGGAGCCGGAAGCGCACCCATGTGGCTAGTGGGTGAGCTGTGTCCATTTAAATACAGTTTATAGCACAGATATATGTTATAAGCAGCTCTTGAGGTCCAAATAAGTTGTCTGCAGGTCTTAGCTTTACCATCACTGCAAAAAGAACTTAAGAAATGACTTAAATAAATGAGAAAAATCAAATACAGGACGTTTGATACCCGTTATTGTAGCTAGCGTCATCTAACGAATATCTCTTCTTCTTCTTCTTTCTTTCTCTTCCAGTCTTGAGGGACGACTTCCGGCAGACCCCCAGCGATGTGGTGGTGGCGGCCGGAGAACCAGCGGTCATGGAGTGTATCCCCCCCAGAGGTCACCCGGAGCCCACCATCTCCTGGAAGAGGAACAACATCAAAGTGAACGATCGCGACGAGAGGATCACGGTAAGTCATATATGAAGTTACTTTTTCTCTGTTTTTCATTTCGGTGGCTGAAAAATTTGCAAAAACACGTGTCTATCCTCTGAACGGGCTTGCATCTCCACAAACCTGACTTGATTTGGCTTGATCTCTTCATTCTTTTTCCTTTTTCCAACTTATATCCATGGAAAATGTTCCGAAGTTTGGTTTTAACTTTTCATGGAGTCTTGCAGGGGATGTACCACCAGATTTGTCTTTGCGTACTATTTCCAAAAAAGATATTCGGACTAATTAATATCTAAACAAGCTCCAGATGTTAAACAGTTCAAATTATGCAAGCAGATTTTAGAAAATGGCTTAAAACAAATTCAAATTAGGTGTCATTTTTTTCAACTAACCACACAATCGTCAAGGTAATTCCTCTTAACCCAACAAACTCAATACTTTGGCCAGGAGATTTCCTCACGTTCCAACTTCATTTGCACTCGCTATTGGATATTGAGTATCTCCATCAATACTGCTCCATCACTGTTGATCGCTTTAAGACAATAGTGGTTGAAAAGAATTGATTTCCAGTGATTAAATCTGTGGGCATCTCTTTTTACTGAAGACATGAGACCCAAAAATGTGCAGGCGCAGGTTTCAGTCAACTTTAAAATTGTATTATTTCATGAGTTTATTCATAGAAATAGAAAAAAAAAGATTGTATTTGACCATAATCATCACAATTAGCCCTTTTATTTATGAAGTCAGACATTAGACAAGGCAAGTTTGTTTGTACAGCACAATTCATGCACAAAGTAGAGAAGAAATGCATTAAAACTCCCCTCTACTCCATTTTCTATTCTTTCTTGACAGTTTTGAGCAAGTAAAGGTATTATATTACATGATATTTACCCATTAAGCCATGTACAATGTTGTTACCTAATCAAAATTTACCCAGTGTTGCGTTTTGTTTAATTTTTGAGTTACCATTTCTTATTATTCTGTCCACATCCAAAGCTCAAAATGCTGTATTTCACTTTCTGATGTCATGAATCGGTAGTTTTCTCAAGTTCTTTTACCTTTAATTCAGTAGAAATTGGAAATTCCAGGTCTGAAATCATCCAAATGATTCTAGTGAAGGTGTTTAAAATGAGAGTTTTTTCATTTTGATTGAACTGAGTGAAACAAAACAACTCCAGATACAGTATGTTTGCGATAAGGAAACATCATTATAGCATAGATGCTTTAAAAGGAATCTGGGCATGCTCAGTGTGGAAAAAACGTGTGCATTCCTTGTGATTTACCTGTGAAATTGCCAGATAAAAATGGCTTTTTTCATGCTAAACTGTAGATAAATTCCTGGGCCAGGCTGGATGTGTGAATGGTGCTAAAATGATGAATCAGAGCTCACCTTCTCCAAACCCAAATATGTTACTATGGCGATTTGGCCTGGAGCTACAGACCATCTACAGAAAACTCTCCCATCTGTCAAGAAAAGAGCAGAGAAGAGCAGTGTCTCATCTAACGTGCATCAATATCTCCTTTCACAGATCCTTCCTTTTCTCCTCCATCATCCCATCGCAAATTCCTCCCACACCTCTCCTACCCTCACGGTTTTCATCAATTCCGTCGACAATTTATTTCAAATATGTTTTTTTCTTTTTTCTCTCGCAGATTCGGGGAGGAAAGCTGATGATTTCCAACACCAGGAAAAGCGATGCCGGGATGTACGTGTGCGTGGGAACCAACATGGTGGGAGAGAAGGACAGTGACCCCGCTGAGCTCGTGGTATTTGGTGAGTCATTTTTACTGGAAAGGTCCTTTTTTCTTTTTCGGTGGATTGTTATTTTGCTGTCATACAGTTTTTAGAGGTCTGCACTTTAGTGATAAAAGCAAAGTGATAAAATATTGTCCACTAGTTGAATGAAAGAACAAGAAGCGATTTAAGATCATGGATAGTAACTAATAGTTAATTTAAATTTTAAAGGTGGATTGTGTCACTTTTCTGAGTCCATCAAATGCTTTTCTATATTAGGATGTTATTGCTATGTCTGGAATGTTTCACAGTGTGGCATTAAATCTTTATATAATGATGGAGACCAAATTAGACCAGGTTACAGGTCAGATCTGTGGAGAGGCGACCCCGCTTACAGTCAGAATGCCTGTTTTTCTAGGTACGCTGTAAAACCACTTGTAATTTAAGAAATGTGAGGTAGAACAGTTTAATGTCATACTGCGG
>KN493059.1:305-32651 GCA_000787155.1 Scartelaos histophorus
ATCACAGTATTTTGCTCAATTGCTTTGTCTTTCATGATGCATTTGAGGTCAATTTGCTTTTAATAAAAGAACCTTGTCCTTGTGTAGAGCCATGCTTGTCTATACAAAGTGGTTCTGGGAGAGGTCTGCTACTATTGACCGTCAAGGCCACACTGCCCAGTGACACCACATGTCCCCCTCCCTGAGTCTAGTTCACTTTATGAGACCACTCCCTTCATGTGCCATGTAATAAACCGTCGGTGTATCTGGAATTAGGTAATAAAATAGGGTGCTGACTGAGATGTTATAACGTAAAAAGTGTGCGTCGGCTGCTCTGTGGTCTAATATATCTCAAAGCCTCTCGGGCTGGTCCTGTGATAGATCAGTGACATTGCTCTGTGCTCTGGCGTTACCTCTGACATCTGCAGAAAAACGAGCTGAGTGCCGCGAGACAAACAGCTTCAGTTCCTGGTCCAGGTTGCAGTCAATAAGGTTGGTGTCCCATGACCGGATCCCTAAAAGGACAAAAACAAAAAGAATCTTGCAATAAAAATCAACACAGACGCCACAAGCGACAGAGTATTAAGACTATTAAATCGCTCATGAATCAAATATAGAACTAAATAGACTTTGTTTAGGCCTATTTATTTGCATCAATTCAACATCGACACATGCAGCATAAAACCTGAATCACTTGACAACAACGTCGGTAAGAGTGTGACAGATAAACAGCGACTCTTGTGTATCCAAAACAGCGCATAATAAGAGCCTTGGCCCACGTGGTTTGTTATAGAGGCCGCAGTGCGCATTGGCCACGCCCACTCGCCGGTGAGCCCAGGGATGAGAGGAAACTGATGCGGATGCTGATGGAGGGAGGGGACCAAGAAGAGAAATAAACTTTTCACATGCATATAAACACCGAGTGGGCCTAATACAGATCCACTGGATACAAGAGATAACTGCACGATAACTGGATAAATTGATTTATTTAAGAAAAGCAGCTTTCCCTAATGACTGGCTAAATTAGGCTACTCGTGTGGAAAAACAAAAGCCTGACGCACGTCATTTTAACGTGAGGAAGGAGACTTGCTACTGCAGGAAAACGCGCACAGCCTGGCACCAAAACACAAGCGAACAGCGTTACGCTGTGTTCACAACAAATGCTGAATCACTGCGGTGAAATAGTCTTCATAATCATATAACAGAGCAAGTATTTCAGTGGATGAATGTGCGACACAACAGGTCTTTTACTCTAAATGGACTTGGTAAAGAACGCAATGACGCCTGGGGCAGTGTGGCAGGTGGAGCGACGCACCATTCAGAGAAGGGATGGGCCCATCGCTTTGGAGACTGGGAGGGGCCATATCAGCACTAAGACATCTGTGTACATATGTTAATCTATATGAAGACACAGCAGTGCATTAGGCCTACATTTTCAGGCAGGTTAAAACTGCATAATATCGTCCCGCCGCCCACCCGCTGTGGCTGCGTTACATTTAAGGGGCCGATCATTCAAGTCCAACTTGCAGCTGTAAACTTGGCCTCCATCCTCAGCCTACACCCCACACCATCCTCCGCTCGGTCTTACCTTTCTCTATGTCCGCAATAGCACACTTCAGATGCTCCTCCGTCACCACCTCCCCGATCACCACGAGCAAGTAAAATTTGCTGTCATTGAAATGTTGTGATGGACATGAGGAGGTCTGCGCGGCCCCGGTGTTGCTCGGGGTGTACAGATTCTCCATCGCGTCCGCGGACTGTACCAGGGTGGCCATCTCCCTCTGCTGTGTGGATCCTGACAGCAGCAGCAGCAGCAGCGTGAGCAGCGACAGCCTCCTCCCTCTTCTCAAATCTAGGCTCTCGAGCAGGGACCACACTCCAGAGGCTGAGAGGAGTGGCTCTTGGCTTTTATACCGGCAGACACTGTGTCATCCTCGGTAACCGGGGAGGATGAGGAAGCCTCACCACTATTTTGCACACTCACCCCAAAGCTGATGTCATTGGCAACAAATCAAAACTCCGGAAGTCAGGCAACTTTTTATGACACTATTGCCTGTCATAATTGATGAGGCTTAAGCTGCTCCTGATTAGACCAATTAAGGCTCTTACGCTGTTATTAATAGGATTATTTTGTGTAGTAGTTTATTTTATTTTATTTCAGTGGTCATCTTACATAAATCAAGACCACATAGCTATTCTGACAACATAAACCTGTTGTGTTGTTATTCTAGGCCAGCTGCTTTGAGGATGAACAAGAAACAAGATTTGGTAAATGGACCATGAAGAGACAACAGGTTAAATATTTCTAAATGCAAAATCAAAGAAACGGTGTTCACAGGAATCCCTCACTCTCCAGTGGAAGTTCCCTTCTTTCTTTCTTCTGCATAAGCGAGACTGACAGTGCAGTGGGGCTTTGCAGTGTGTGATGTTAAGATAAAAGATGCAACAATTCCTAGACTCCTTCAAACAGCCTCAGCCTCCTTAAAAACACAATGAGCGACACAACAAAGCCAGAGCCGTGACAGAGGAGACCGGGATCTTCTCTTTGTTCCTTCTGGCTACATGTATTGAGTCTTGTGGATTGACCTTGCCGGACTGTGGCTCTAAAGGGGCATCTGAGGTGTGACTATTAGACGTGGATGTTTCTGGGGCTCTGGGTGCAGCTTTGATTCGAGGCTTGAGGCTGTAGGAGATCATATCAAACATTCAGCAGACACAACTGGGAAAAGTGCATTAAAAATACAACAGGCTGACACCAACTGTGTCACAGGGGCGGGGGCTGTGGCTGTTGTGTGAGATCGAGGGATTGTAGTGGTTTCCATTGACAATTTGAGACACGATAGTTTAGAAACGCTGAATATTTACGCACGGATTCCACAAATATTAATATTACGTCTTAGATTATGTGGATGTTGATCTGAAATACAATCACAAACCCCAAAGATTCAACTTTATACATTGGTCCAGGCCTAAAATATTGGCTTTTACAAATGTAATTTATATCTGAATAGTGAACAGTGAGATATAAAACATATAGAACCTATGGCTGGACTTGGACGGTGCTATTTCTTTTTTCTAGACAAAAAACAGCGATGAAAGATGGAAATTAACCTGTAACAAGCTCTTTTATTGCCAACTAGATAAAAAAATAAAATAAAATGGGCTATATTGTGGCTTTAATTTCCATTTATTTAAAGTTTTGAAGACTTATACCACAGCGCCCTCTATTGGCACCACTTTGTCTTCACTCCTCATGTGGCAGAACAGCAAAGACACCGGCTATTTGCGTCATGAAACTTAAAAATATGTGTATTATTATTAATTATCTCATTTACAGAGGCTTTAGAGTGTAATAATAGATTATGAAACTGAATTATGTTGCTTCGTTAGGCCTGGGCGCGTTTAGACTTTAAGGCAATGGCGACTTTTCACCGCAAGATGGAAACGTAGCGCCTCCAAACCTCCACACACCCTCAGCTTTTCACAGCGCACTGCAAATATTTAGAATGTTTGAATGTATGTTTTGTTAAGTCTTTGTCAACCGCAATTAACAAAACATTTAGTCAGTTTACAGCAATCAAACCTGCGCCAACAAAGCCCGCGCAAACTGTGCCAAAGCGCCATCAAAGCGTGGATCAGTATCAAAGCGTGTGGGGGCAGTGAATATCTGCTGTTTATAACTGACCTGACTATAGAATGGGATTAGGCTGCAGTCCATGGTTTATTTAAAAAGCTGACATCATTTTCAAGCTGAGAAATAGTTCACTTTGTTTCTTTGGGAGAGGCATTTCTGATGTAAGATTCCCATTCCCTACAGAATTATTGGTCAAACTGCTGTAGTGTGACTATCTGATGCTGTTTTTTTCTCCTTTTAAATGTTCCAGGCTTATCTGTATTGTCTTATTACACATTTATTCCACTGATCATAGATATATTTAACATAGCTTGGACACTTGTGACAGGTCAGGTCATGTGATATTTAGTCAAGGGCTTGGCTATTATAAGTTGTGCATGTTTAGATGTCTTTTTTTACTTGTTTGGAACAGTCTTAACGATGAGAAATTGAAAAAGTCCCTTGATATATTGACGTAAACTCCAGCAGTGACACTGAAAACGCTGCAGTCAATGTCACAGCCTTACCAGAAAAACTATAGGGAGTTTTTTTTTTTTTATTCGAAAGGTGACACAATAAAATAAACTCTAAATAACTACATATATTTCAATATTATGTTTCTTTTTTCTGGAAGAGACACAACTCATTTGACTGTATAAACTGTATAAACTGCATAAAATCCCTGTGTGCATATGTTTTCACTTCCTCTTTAAGGACAGTTTCACAATTTTAAAACAAGATTTAGCACAAAAACGCGATACTTCCAAGTACAATTATTTTTTTCACCATAAGATGCTTGTTCAAATCAATTAAAATCATGTAAAAGAAAATGTGGGAAAAATGCCTATTATGTAGTAGCCAAATATTTTAGTCCTTGCCACATTAATCCATCTCCTTTTATGCAACAGACATTCTTTTATTTGGCAAAAGTATCCCAAGAAATCCTCTGCAGAGAAAATTGGGTGAACGCTGTTTTGGATCGGCTTGTTTACAGGACCAAGTAAGGCCATGGGGCAAAAAAAACCTTGGGAATGATCATTACTCATATATATTCCAGCCCTGGGATTTCCAATGAATTTGACCCGGGGGACATCCGAAACATATTTTATTTGATGTTATTTTATGCTCAGTCCAGTGTCACATTTACTATGGGATACTGTAACCTGCTTTGTTTAAATAAAATAGTGTTTCACGCAGTTTAAATCTATGAAACTTTTACCTTTACCTCCATAGTGCTGCTTAATGAACCTCATATTTCCTGCAGTGAGTGAAAAGGCTTAGGTTCCATATGTTTTGTCCACCTGTTCACTCATTAATCAGCACAGCGCGATGACATGATGCCAGAATATGCGAGAAACACTTGAAAACTAAGCACCTCCATCATCTGTAAATGAGAGAAACTTTGCTACAGTTTCTGGGAAAAGATTTAAAAGTTGGACTGTGGTGTTATCCCAGAAAGTCTCGGAGACACTGCAGCCTGCACTGTTGGTCACCACCATATCCTTTCCCAAGATAAAAAATGATAATCTGTTCTTTCTGGTGACATATTTGGGGTCTTTGGAGTCTTCAACAACACTGAAATAATAAACATGACAGCAGTAAAGTAAAGTAAGTACATTTTCCCCATATGTGCACCATCCAATCCACATGAGCTACTATTATTTCCTGTATGACACATGGACTTCAGTGCTATTAATTGTTCTTGTGAATTTCTTAAAAAGAGTTTTATAAAGTTGAATTGTCTCCAGGAACATTCTTCATTGACAGAAGTGCAGAGTTTCTTTCACTAATACTGATTTATTCTTGATTCCAGGGTGTCTTTCCTGCAATTATGTTCAGGTTTTGCAAGTATCTCCCGGTGATTCATAGGTTTAATAATCGGATCTGGTAAATAATAAATAATCTGCTTCACAGATTCATAATCAGATTTTCCTCGCACATAGATAAATCCACTCTTGAATAACAATCCTTTGAACATAGTCAGCAAAAATTACCTCAGCGAATGTTGAAATGTTTGGGGTTTTTTTGGTTCCTTTCCGAAGAATGAGGCCAAAACAAACAGTTGTGCAAACAGTTATATATAGATGCAGATTAGATCATATATATTCTTCAGTTAAAACAATGAGCTCTCTCAGATTTTTTGGGATTTTTCTAATGTGCAGCTATTATTGCCAAGTGTGTTTGTTTGTGCACAGGCCTTAAATGCTGCAGGGGAACTGTGCAGAGTAATGAGGCCTAAGTTCATCTTCAAGCTCTCATCTTTCTTCTAACACGGAACTTCAACTTTGAGGACAATATTCTCACCTGATTAATATATTCCACCAGTCATTAGATAAAATAACCATGTTCTGCAGGTTTTACAGTCCATACAAACTGTGTCCCATGGTAAACTTTGCTTTGTTATGTGCTGAACAATGGTTTTATGTTAGACACTCATTAGACCAACAAGTCAAAGAAACATTCCTGGAGAAAGGTCAACTAAAGTCCAGCTCTTATTTCAACTCACCAATCAATAGCAAAATGTACAATGACACCTAATTTGTTTGATATATGCATGTATGTATGAATGTATATGTGACAACTCAATAAAAAATAAAAAAATGAAGAAAAAAATGCAGTTTCAGGAGCAGTTTCACTTAACGTGGCAGTGCAGGTTTCTCATATTCCACTTCTTTATCTTTGTGTTGTCAACTAATCCTTGTTTGTTTTTTGTAACAGAGCTTTTCCTGCTGCTTGATCGTGATGGATGAGATTTCGTTCTACCCTTTTTCTCTTCCATCGTTCGACGCAGCTTCAGGCCCAACCTGTCTGTGCGGGTCCTGTGCATTTAAACACTGCACCAGCATCTCAACGCAGATCACACTCAGAACTAAATTTGTCATTACGCGGGGCAAAGGCGAGTCTTTGTAGTCCATTGTGGGAAAACGGCTTCAAAGGAGATTTGCTTTATAAATAAAAAAGGCCATTTAAGTCAGGTATGGAATGGCATGTGTACACAGGAGGTCAGCGGAGGTATTTCAGGGCGACATGATTGATACTTGTGACCAAAAAATAAACACACTACAAACCAGAATGTCTTCACCATCGTCTTTCCTCTTTGCATGATTGATATTTTCCCTATTTTCCCCTATTTTCCCTATGCACTGCTCTATTTTACACTAGTTTTACACATGCATTAGGTTAATTTTCTAGTGGGGAATCTGCCACTTCCTTGTCTCCATAGAGATTTCATTGGTTTACCATGAAACTTTAACATTTGGCACATGGCATTAACTCTATTATATGTGTTCATTGTAATTTATTGGATTTATTATGGCTAATGTTTATGAAGTAGTATATAATGAACTATGTTATGCGTGAACGTTCATAGTTATTATAATGTAACATTTTATTGTAAATTAAATGCTCAGTTGGACCTCAGGAAGAATTGTCTTTACCTCTATAAAGACTAATGGGATTCCAATAAATAATGAAATAAATAAACTGCATATTGCATTTACTTAGGTTTTTTTTTTTTTTTTTTTTTTTTTTTTTTTTTTTTTTTTTTACTCAAATCCCTTGAAAAACCTGCCTTGGAGATAGATGCTTAACACTGCAGTATCAGCACATCATGCACACCGATAAGTGGCGAACCCTCAACCAGAAACGCTCCACAGTGCAGGTCAAACTCAATGCAGAGAGCACAGTGTGTACAGTGTGTGTGCTCAACAAATGATGTCAACTTTTTGAGATTTTCCTGAGTTTTGGTGAACTGTGACGTGAGCACAGGCCGTCACGCAGATAACATATCTGTATCTGCAGCTGCCCCAGTCCCATCGGCACAAACTAGCAAATAATAAGTGAACAGACTTGTTATGTTGCCTAATATTTCACTGTGTTCACTGGAGAGCTCACAGTCTGTCACCATTTTACAAATTAGGTCATTCGTCAACTTAAACAAACTGTTTTACAGATTACAGGGAAAGTACTTGGCCACAGTAGCTCACAGATCATAATATATTATAATAACAAAAGAAAAAATGAAATGGTGATAATAAATTCTAGAAATAAGAAGCAAAAATAGCAAGAAACTGGTCTTAAATAAGGTGTAATGTATAACTGTATATGTACAAGTTTAAAAAAATATAAAAATAGCTATATACAAGAGTTTGTAAGGAAAAATGGTGCAAAGATGAAGCGTTGGTGACAGGACATAGGATTTTCTGTTACAAAAGGATGATGTTGTACACTGGCATGGAGTATGTAGTTTTGTATCTCTCACTTGTATCTCTCAGCTCCTCTGTCCATTCTGTTGCATGCTCCCTGTTTACCAGAGAAGAAAACATGACAAAGAAAAGGAAACCTCTTGATACAAACCTTCATTTATCCAAGTTATTTGTAACATATTTACATTTGCTTCAGACATTCAGAATGTTTGCATGACTGATGTTTTACAGCTTGGATGGCTTGGTGGATGCGCTGAAAGGCCCTGGGGACACCTTGAGAAGGAATGTGAAATTAAAATGATTATGTTCAAAGTTCCCCTGGCACCAGAATGGAACAGTGTATGTGGACAATGGATCCTTTCAGTGTTCGGTGGCAGCACTTACACTTTTGTTTTGAAACTTGACAGATGCCAGGGGACGAAAGCTGTTTCATAAGAGTGGCAGACAGAAGCCGGGTATGGACAGGTGTGCATGGAGCTCTGTTGCATTTGTTATCTCTACGTATCAAAAACACCAGTGAGATTGGACCAACTGTCACACTGCTAAATGTAAACATGAGAGAAAACTGGTTTGGCACAGGACACAGGACCTACACTGGCATCCAGTGTCTGAGAACCTCTGTGGAGGTCCCCTTGACAGTTAAAGTTACGTTAAAGCTACAAGTGCAGGGAAAACACTGGGGTCAGACTAGGTCACCTGTGTGTGTCTGTTGCATTCTGGGCCGTCACAGCAGCCCTACCTCTACCACTGTTATTAGTAGGTGAACAGGAGCAAAAGTGCATGAAAGGCTGTGCCACGCATCTTAATGATATAATTATGTCATACATCTTGCCGTCTCATTCTTTCATACATAAAACCTCACTTGGAAAACAGTGGCACAAGATGTTCTTGATGTTTGCTTAGAAGGGAGCCGGAGGGGCATAGTTTGCTACTGTTGAGACTTGTTCCTCTAAAGCTTATGTTAAACCACGCCGAGGGGAACTGTTGACAATAATTAAGGCTGTGTGAGGGTCTTCATGAAGGCACTGATAAAGTGAGAGTCCTGTGAGACAAATAAATATCAAACACAAAGACACGTTTAGTGTCACAGAGGATGTGACAGTTCACTCAGAGTGCAGCTTGCACTCTTCCTGTTCTGATGCTCCACTTTATCTGCAGACTCTGATAGAGACACTGACACTGTACAGCCTCAGTTCAGGTCTCCAGAGCCACTGCTGGGTCATGTTATTCAGATACTACTCCTACATTTTTACATTTTCAAATTAAGACACTTTTATGCAATATTTGAGTGTATATGTGTGTTGAGTATGTTTTCCTACAACTAAGAGGAAATTATGCCTGGGCAGGTGAAATATTAACTGAATGCTTTTTAGTTTAGTTAAATATTAAGAATCCAACTACCTGCAGAGATCAGTATCTAATGAACATTACTTTTGCATTCCTGAAAATGTAAAATTCCATCCCTGGTAGTTCATAGTGACACGCTAAAGACAAAAAGAAACTACAGTCTGCAGGATTTTCAGTGATATCTTTATGAAGTCCTATAGGCTGTGTAAAGAATGGACAAAACTCCATGAATAATCTTCTTCCCAAATCTCCCTCTCATTTGTGAGGAAACCTGAGACTGACCTTGTGAGTATCATGCAAAGGCGATGAGGAGCACTGTTGACTAAAAGCCCCCATGAGATCACATACAAATAAACACAAGTCTTAAACTCTGTTGGTATTGGAGGCAGAACAGTTCAGAATAACTTTAAATTGCCATTCATTTTGTTTCCATCAAAACACTTTTATGTATTTATAAGATATGGACAGATACTTAAATCATAGATTTAGTAACAAAACTGTGATTATAAATGTGAGGATTTTTTATGTGAAAATATTGCTATTAAGCAAGCAAAGATATTCTTTGTATGGAACAAGTAAAATTGGTTTATTATTTTTTTTTGTGTTTTCATTGTAATATCAATTAAGTAGTAGTTTATTTTACTTTACCCTTTCTTGTGATATTATTGACCATTCTAAATAAATACATTCATAATAATAATAATTGAACGTTCAGTAAAACTACTTTCGTCAGCTGATAGATGTACATTTTGTTCTTTTGTTCTCAAGGTGTGGGAACCGCGTGAAGAAGTGAAACCACAGTGACCTAAGTAAATGTGTGACGAACGTGGTGGAGCGGAGCGCAGAGGAGGAGCTGCCAAGCCAGAAATTGTGACAGAGCAGAGTGAAGAGTGACAGCGGCGCAGAGCGGAGCGCAGGAGGGTCTGAGGCAGATCATCACATCATCACTTCTCTCTTGGTGGATTTACTGCGTCTCGGGCACTGCGCGTAAAGCAGCACCTGTGCGTAAAACAAAATGGGAAATCTATTTATTCCTAAGAAGACCGGGTGACTGGGTATGAGTTAAAGTAAAAACTTTGGAGCATCTGGAATCATGAACTCCAGCGAGGCAGCGGGCGGGTTCCCGCCGCCGACTATCCCATCCATAATGTTCATTTTTGGGGTGGCGGGTAACGTCATTGCCATCGTTGTGCTCCGCATATCCCGCAAAGAGCAGAAGGAGACGACTTTCTACACGCTGGTGTGCGGGTTGGCGGTCACAGACCTGCTGGGCACGCTGCTCGTCAGCCCCGTTACCATCGCCACTTACATGAACGGCGCATGGCCCGGAAAGGAGCCTCTGTGCCATTATTACGCATTTATTCTGCTCTTCTTCTTCTTAGTGCAGTTGGGTATCGTGTTTGCTATGTCTATTGAGCGGTACCTGGCCATCAACCACGCGTTATACTACAACCAATACGTCAACCAAAAGGTGGCTGGGGTCACTCTTTTGGCAATTTACGTGTTCAGTGCCCTCGTGTGCGCAATGCCCAGTTTGGGGCTGGGACAAGTCAAGTTGCAGGAGCCGGGGACATGGTGCTTTATAGACTGGCACAGTAACCAAACCTCCACTGCTACTTACAACTTAGTGTACGCGGGGCTGAACTCAGTGATAGTGCTGGCTACTGTCATCTGTAATGTGCTTGTGTGTGGGGCGCTCATCGTGATGCACCGGCGCTTCATCCGGCGCACATCTCTGGGCGCAGACCCGAGGCGCGCAGCGGACCTCAGGAGCCGCAGGAGGAGCTTTCGGAGACTGGCCGGAGCCGAGATTCAGATGGTCATCCTCCTCATAGCCACATCTGCGGTAGTTCTGATCTGCTCCATACCTTTAGTGGTAAGTTCAACTGCAGTTACAGCTTCTATGACATAATATCTGATTGTAAAATGTCAAATATTCCGTCACCAACATTGCAGGTTGCAGTGAAAGATTGTTTCATTATGTGTCTTTGAATACTTGTAACTTAATTCATGAGTGCACAGTGTTACTTTTCTGGTTCCACCACCTGCTCGTCTCCATGAGGATGTTTAATATAACTTTAGAAGGGCGGAGTGCCTGAATGCGTAGAGATTGTACAATTGTCACTGTCTTCTCTTCTCTTCTCTTCTCTTCTCTCCAGTGCAAGAACCAGCCTAAATTACAAATTTGAAAAATAAAACAAAATAAAACGAAAAATAAGACTTTTAAATAATTAATAAATAATAATAATACATGTTTAATATGTTATTACCTATTTTGTTCTACTTAACTCGCATCTGTCAGTCTGCCCCAGGGCAGCTGTGGTTACAATAGAAGCTTAACACCTCCGGGTATGGAGTGAATGAATAATGCTTAAAGTGTCTTTGAGTGTCCAGAAAAGCGCTATATAAAATGGATGCATTATCATTATCATTATTATTAGTATTATTATTATTATGAAGTTTAATGCCATATTAAGATCCCAGATGAACAAATAACATTTCTATGGAGATAAACAAGTGGCAGACCCTCCACCAGAAAGGTCACATAGTGCATTAAGAATGAAGTCTTCAAAAAGTTTTGACTTTTGACTTGATCTTTTTAATGGTTTTTACATTAGGCACACTACATACATAAAGATCTTTTTTTTTCTTTTTCTTTTTTTTTTAGCTCGGGATCTTTAAAAACCAGATGGACCAAAAAGGGAATCCTAGCTTCGACCTTCTGGCCGTGCGCATGGCATCCATCAATCCGATTTTGGATCCGTGGGTCTACATACTGCTGCGGAAGACAGTGTTTCTCAAACTCATGAAGAAAATAAAGTGTGTGTTCTGTAAAATGGGGGGCCGTGGCCGCAGGGGTGGTAGGTTTCACTGCGCGGACGGACACCTCCCTTCCTCCATCGTTTCCCGGGACTCGCCCTCTCTTGTGACCCGTGACCTCCAGGAGTTTGCCAGCACCTCACAGATCTGCCTGCACCCCCTGGAAAGGACATCACTGCACTTATGCTCTGGGGGGAGAGCAGGACACTCGGGGTCACCAACGGGTTCACCAACAGCCCCAGAGCCCAGCGCTGTGGAGGAGGTCAGGGGGGTCAGGACAGGGCACACAGAGGACACATTCCACATAAAGGAAGTTCCTGTTGACCCTGTGCTGCACGTCACCTTTACCGATGAGTCCAACAACATGCAGGAAAAGTGCATCTAGCAACATCCCATTAGAATATTGATGAAAGTTGCGAAAGTTGTTTGTGTCTTGTTAATGAAGTTTTACAATAAAACAGTGTCTCTTCTCAGTGAGAAGGTCTTAGGGGCCAGTAACAAAGTGGTGAAATAGGCAGCTACTGCACTTGGTGATATCGTGTATGTCATTGTCAGTGTTACACTATTTTCCAGTTCTCTTCTTTTAATGTAATGTGAATTGCCAATTGTTCTGCTTTACCCTTTATGATCTAATGTGACATAATCTTTTATCTAGTAATTTAGCAAAACCTGTAAACCAGTTGACATTATGGTACAACATGGTTATTAAAGTGAGTAAACAAAAAGGATTTTGTAGAGTGTAATTGTTTGTCATCTCAAATCAGAGATAACTGTTCTTTTAATTGCCAGCTACATGACCTATAAAGAAAACAATGGAAATACTGAGGTCGGTAAAAATGCTATTGCATGTTTTTGGGGACATTGTGTGTGTTTGTGGTCAGAAAAGTTTCCAGACAACAGTTTATAACATTATACCTTTATTGTTGCAAAGGGAACCTAACATCAGACCTGGTGAAGCAATTCACCAGCTCACAGTAAAGTAGAAGGGATTGACAAAAAGGTATGACATGTTGAACTAGAGTGTCTCATGTGATCTGCCAGCACCAGAGCTGAATCACATCATGTGTTTTACACATTGAAAAGCGATCTACAAAAATGAGTAGCATATTGTTTTGGTTTCCACCTACGTTATAATTATTTAATCTCAGGTGTTTTAACTTAACTGCCACTTTTTGGGCAGCTCAACAAAGCACAGTCACCAGCAGCACTGCAGAATTACTTTTATAATGTGAGTGATATGAGTAATACACTAATCTATAAATAAATATTGTAATGTTTAATCAGTCATTTCTGATATGTGTGACTTAATTCCACAGTCCCCCATGATCAGGGAGTTAATCAAAATTACCCCTAAAGTTAGAGATTTATCCATTTTAGACCATCATAGTCAAACATATCTTAATATTAAACAATATATTGTTTAAATGCTTTTTTGGTACAATTCAAAGACTCCTTGCTTTTACAAATAATTCCTCTGAAAGGGATTCACTATTTGTTGAGCCTCCCTCCCCAGCCAGCACATTCTGTATATTTCCCTGTGTGTCGATGACCAGAGCTGTTCTCTTCAGCTCCTCATAACGACTCTGACGCTGAGCTACAGCTTCACACGCAGCCACAACCTCCTCTGACTCAAAATCAAAGTCCTGTTCCAACTCGGGTGCATTTAAAATCTTTCTTTTAGTCTCCTCCTCCTCCTGACTTTTTTCCTTTGAGGCCAAATGCTGCTTCTGTAGTCTACATGCCCACTGCAGGTCTTCTTGCCATAGGGAGACTTCTGATGGGCAAAGATGAATTGCAATCTGGAAGGACCTGACAGCCTGAAAAAGAGTAACAATTTAACATAAGAAGTTCACTAAATAAATTAAAATACACTTTGCCTTTTTAAAAGAGACACTGGTGCCATGTCCAGTTGCTCCTTCATGATTTAATGTTTAATTACAGACACATCAATAGGTGTCTGCTGACAATGCACAAGAAAATCAATATAAAAGTTATTTTCACTGTAAATACAGGGAAACAGACTACAAATCTCTCAGCTTACACTCACTGGTCATAAAACTGTTTATAATAAGCTCATAAATCCTCTAACCCAGTCTGCAAGATAGTGCCAAACATGACATGGACATGAACAAAGGCGCACACAGATCCCTACAACAGGTTTCACAAATGCCCTGCACTGTGCAGGTTTGTTTATTCATGTCCTTTTAAAAATCACGGTAAGCACAAGTGCTGCAATTGAAAGTGGATTATATAAAAATAATATACATATTTTTTTTACTTTTACAAACAAAAAAGAAAGATTTTGTTGACTTTGATAATCAGGTCTGAGGTTTCACTTAGCTGTTGGAATGCTGTTAAATTATATGTTATTTGGGTGCTTTCCCATCAATGTTTACTTGAAATTAGACAAAGATGAATAGCAAAATCAAAGAATGACTTGTTAAAAAAAAAGACTACTATGCCATTTGTACAAACATCATCAAACGTGTTGATGCAGACAGAGTTCTTCAACACGACCAAACAAGTCTTGCTATAAATAGAAGAGATTTTTAATTTTTTTTTTATCTTGCAAGAATAGCGTCATTATACCGGGAGGTGTGTCTGTATTTGTGTTTAAATCAACTTTCATCACCTGTCATTGTTGTTGATATTGGTCCTGAAGGACAGGTCTGCTGCTCTGGGACAAGTACCTTCTATACACACTGCCAATAGTTAAAGGATTTTTGAGGTAAGGCATGTTGGTTTAAGATGGGTTGTGTAACTATCATCAAGTATTCATTCAATCACAGGTCTAGACGTGTTATTTGGCAATTTAAGGAACAACTCAAGCCTAAGGCACTTTTCTGCACAGGTAGGAAGTATTAAAAGAAAATAGTAAACAAATATATCTGATTTAAAATGGCTTCAAAGACATTTAACAAATCAATTCTTATTTAATTGATGGCTGTGTGCTTTGATGTAGTTAAAACTGCAAAAGTAAAAAAAAAAGAAACTGAATATTGTCTGATTTATTGCATTAAAAAGTGTAAAAAGTTGCATTGCACTAATCAGAATCAGAAGATAATTTACCAGATCTACTTCTCCCAGGTTAAGTTGAGCTCGACCCAAAGTTTGCCAAGCCTCCCACCAAAGAGGGCGGAGTTTCACAGCCATCTCGGCCGCCTTCACAGCGGGGAAGACCTCATGGAGAATGGTTAGAACCTGGGGATTCAAAAAATAAAAACTCAGTGGCTCAGTGATTAGAAAAGTGGTCCCCCAACCCAAAGGTCAGAGGATTCCCATACCAAGTTCCCATACCGACACTTGACCTGCATTGCCCAGTATGAAAATGGAGTGTACATGAACAATTGGTGATAGTCAGAGGAGCCGATGGCCGAAGGGAGCCTCACTTTTGTCAGGCGGCCTCAGCTGTTGCTATAATAGTAACACACCAGCACCCAGAACGGAAAGAATAAAGACTGTGGTGTAGTGCAAAAAAGTGCGTCAAGTGTAAAGCATTATTGTTGTTATTATTATTAAACTGGCTTAATGGTGTGGTTTGAATTGATTACAGATAATAAAACATCTTCTTAACAAGTTATAAAGTTATAAAAGTATTTACTGTTGGGTATATACATCCAACGTAATACATACTGTGCTGTAAGTGAACAGTTTGTACTAAACCTGCAACTTGAAACCTGAAACTTCCAGTGATGTGGTGACTTATATTCAGTCATATTCACACATTTCAACGTAAGTCGGCTCAGTCTAGTTTGGTGTGTAGTTTGTTGACAAAACAGTTAGAGGGTCAGAGAGAGCTGAGACAAACCACAGAGCCAGGATGTGGTAATATCCTATAGACAGAGTGGCGGAAACACAGAAACACAGGCTGGAAGAGCAAAACTGAGCACATTATGCAGAAACTCATTATCTAGAACTGAGTTAAGAAAGTGATTAGGGGAAGTAAGCTGCCACTGTGGGCCCATGCAGTCATCTGGACCTGTAATGGTAATATGACATTATCCAGACTAATCAATGAGAGTAATAGTATTACAATATGGGCTGTGAAGCACATTAGGAGAAGATATTGAGTAAAACTACAAATGTTGGCTTCATTTGTGCATAGCAACTTTCCTGGGTCCTTCCCGTGCACAGCCTTCTAATGGCTTAGCTTCCTTCTCAAATGTCTCATAATAGACTTTATTATATTAGGCCTACAGTTCTATGTGTAATCTGACTACATAAGGCCCTAAGAATATATTTGATTGTGTTAGTAATAATCAATCAGTTAACGAATTGTGGATTGGTTGACAGATTGGTTGTGGGTATGTGGATGTGTAAAAAATAACTAACTAAAATGTGTCTAGCTTGAGGAAGTGGGAAATGGACCAATGGCAGTTTGAAGCAAGTAGCTGATTTACAGATCAGATATGGAAAGATGTGTCTATAAATAACCTAAAAGTTAGAAATAACCCAGAGAATACTATCAGGATTTATGCCTCCTAAAAGGCAAAATTGTAGATCGAATTAAATAATATTAATATTAATCAGTATTCACCTGTGACTTCATCTCATATAATGATGGATTTTCTGGTGTCAGTTCTATTGCTTCATCCCACTTCTTAATGGCCTCCCAATGTCTGGAAAAACAAAACAACAAAAACATTGAATTTCTAAGTAAATAAGGAGGATAATACTGGTTTAATTGTGAAACACCAATCCATCAGATGAGTGCGTTTCATCTGTCTGGCTCAGATTTCATATTTACAGAACATTTAATCTACACTCTCCATCACAATATACCACTATGGATGGTTAAACATGGTTTCACATTTCCATTTTGTGGTTTAAAACAATGGGGGAGACACTAGTATGATCAGTCTAAAGCTCCTCTCCCCTTTTAAGTTAGTCTCTGCAAAGTCATACAAGGCTGAAGTCGAAAAGGAACTACCCAGTGTTGTAATCCATTCACACAGTAGAGGCCAGGACTGTAAAATGAGTCCGGAAGTTAGGCAATATGTGACATATATGACCATAGTCATCACAAAATAAATTAGCAGTATAATATACATGTGCAAACTTTAGAACCGCTTTCTTTCATATATCACATATACAAAAGTTACTGATACCAATATTTGATTGAACTGGTCAAAAATTAAACAGAGTAAATACCTTAAAAAAGATCAATAAATAACAAACATGTTGGAAATAAACAATGTTAAGGTTCCAAGTCTTGTTGTCAGGTGTGACCTGTAGGACTGACTCAATGGAAGGTACCAAAGACTAGGCCCAAACAACATCACCCATCAGTGGCCCTCCACTGTGTCAATGTGCTGCCACCAAAGTAATATGTTGGAAAACTGCTATATCATAATATGCTGATAAGCGAATAACCTGTTCCTAATAGTGGTTGATGGAGGCTTTCTTACATCATGAGCAGTTAAAGTGAATGGATCTGAAAACAAAAGTCAACCACATTAGAATGGGCCTGTGACATGCTTTACCAGACACCGTCTCAAACCTCTAAGCAGCCATTATGACCCAACAAGACCTCATTTCCTCAGCAAAATCCACTTTTATTAGGAGGTGAGTAACGGTCACGACCAAAACGTCTCTAGGAAAGGGAACAACTAAAGGAGTTTTATTGAATCAAAAGCATCAAAGAGGAACGTCTCCAAACTTACATTTCATTAAACATCTCAAATCTGGTTTTAGGTGCACAAGCACTGGTAACAATGTCTGCCTTACATGACAAGATACAGAAATATAATGCTTTTGTGATTCATACATCACAGTAAAAAACAAACCAAAATTATGTCATGCAAGCAGTTTGTACTTCTGTTTTAGGAACCCCGGGGACCCCCCTGTGAAGCTTGGGACCCAAGTATAAAAATGTTAAGCAATGTTGCTTCATTACAAATGAACTGGTTGACATTTTGTGTTTTAGCACTCTCTTGTGGAGAGATTTTTAATTTCACTCAAACGTAATGTATTGTTTATTAAGCATTATGATCATATTTGATTGCTTCAAAGTCCAGCGGTGTGTCCACACCTGGGGGCCATCATAGTAAACACATGAACAGTAAAACCTCCATGTTTGACCACAGACACTGACCTTCCCTCCTCGGCGAGCGCGGCTCCTTCATCCTTGAGCCTGACGCTGCGCGAGGCGCAGTCCTCCAGCAGCGCCTCGCGCCGCCTCTTGGTCGCGTGCTGCCAGTCCACGTCCTCGTGCGCGCTCTTCGCTCCTTCATCACCTTTTTCCGCCTCATCTTCAAACTGCTGGAGCACTGCTTTGGACACCTTCTCCCCAGCCTTCCTCTTCCACCCGAAAGACGCCATCCTGTATTAAAGTGAAACTTGTATAGATACTAAACCCAGAAGTTTGCTGGATCTAAACTGCACCCGCCTCACGGTCTGGTAAATAAACCGAGCTAAACTGGATAAATAAACCACTTCCCTTATGACTATTATATCCTCTGTTCCAAATCTAACAGCTCAACATGTTCACTTTATATGTAATACATGACACATAACAATATAATATGCAGCATAAATGTAATTACGTCTGATTTCACGCGTCTGATCTAAAATATAGATAGATCCATGACCCGAAGATATGACCCGGAAGTAGTGGAAATGTTTACAACGCTTCTTAAAGAGACATAACCACAGATGGACACAGGGCTCTATTCTGGACGTAACCCGAAAATGAAGAGTGGAACATTCATTTTTCATGTGAAAATTATTGTACAAGGGCCTCGATCTGACCAAATGTGCCCATTTTCCTTGAGGCTTGGCTTTTGTTACATATTCTCATAGGGCTACATTTTTATGTTAGCTTAACCGCTGACTTTCATGGAAATCAATATAATCAAAGTGAGGTATTTCCAAAAGAGAAAAGTTGGAGGACAAGATGCAATTGTTGTTCAGAAGTTTATTAGGCATCGCAAATACAAATTTTACCAACACTTGCCGCTTAAAATTTACACTGGACAATCATGTAAGGTCCCTTTAGTAATAGATCAAGCCAACTTACACTATTTTGTTAACTTAAAATGTCAGACATTCATGATCAGCCACTGTTCTCATTGTTTTATGGTTAACAAATACAGAAACCAAAATGTTTTAGAATGTAATCAAATAATAGTCACTACAAGAGTCAATGCCCAGCCCTATAGTATTAACGTAAGACTGAACACAAATACAGTTGTGTGCTTTCAATGGCAATGGGCAACCATTTGTTTCACCCCCTACAGTTAGTCCACCTTACGTTCTTGTTTAAAAAAGGAAAAAAAAAAATTAAGTGCCAGTGAACAACACCTCTAACTTGGAAAAAAAAATCAGCTTGAGCCAATAAGAAATATAAGCGATTGTTTATATGTATGATTGGCTTTATAAGAGCAATAATCAGCAATACACTGTTTATAACCCCATAAACACCAATACCGTTGATTTAAAATAATTCAGAATAATGCAATGTGATGGAGGGACATATACTAGCAAATTCTTAGGGAAGCATTGTTGTTACAGATCAACCTGAAAGTTAAGACTTGAAAACATGGAAAAACTTAAATCAATTGATGTCATTTCTCTAAGCCCAACAAAAACATGGATCACATGACTTTAAGCTTGCCTTTAGTGAACCTCAATAACAAACAGAAGAATTGGACAAAATATTATTGCTGCTCTACAAGCTTTAGGGACTTTTTGCCTGCATTTTTGTAATGGCACAATCAACATAAGACACCTTTTACAATTTTAAATTGTTTTTATGCTTTAAACCTTTTTAATTGTCAAAAGGTGTGTAAATCTAAAAAACAAACAAGTATAAACAAAGGCCTGTCTCAAATTCAATGAGAATTAAAGACAACAAAGTAAAAAGAAAAAAAAAAAGAATCATAATGTAATTTTAATTGGACTCTTAATGATATAGATTCTGATGTTCAGAGAAGATAACTTTAAATCGTAAAATCAGTCTATATTGTCTGGACAGAAAATCAAGTATGACAAAACAAATATGATTGAAAGAAACAAAATATTGATTAAAAAGACAGTAAAAAAGATATTACATATTATCCAGCAATAGATATAAATGTAAGGGGAAAAAAGTTATACTTTTCAATGGAACCAATGCACGCACCGATAAATATATCCATGTCTTTATATATAAAAAATTTAAGGGACAGACATTTTACAACAAGGACATCATGAAACCTTAGCATGACAGCTCAAATTTACAAAAGAGAAACAAAAGTGATGAAGCATTCTTTTGTCTCTGACACACACACATGAAATACAAGGGCATCTGCCAGTCTGTAATGTCCATGAGTTTGGTGGATAACTCTGGACTTACTTTGGCAGAGCCCCAACACAACTGCACCACTACTCTCATCTCCACTGAGACAAATGAACAAGAGCAGCAGGAAATAAAAGACATTTGTGCAAAAGTGCTTCCTGTATCCTATACATCTAGTGCCTCATTTCCAAATCTCTGTTGTAAACCTCTCTCTGCTGACAGCACTGGATGTTGTACTGAATAGCAGCGCTCACTGGCTACAGTGCAGCAAATTCAGTGTAAATTTGTGGACAGTTGCTGTCCACTCATCTCTCTGAGCTTATATTAAGCTTGTTGATCATCTGACAGAATGTTAAGTTTCTGTGAGCACTGTATCCTGTCAGCTCTTGGGACATCCACCTGCTTCATCCTTGGCCGGGATGAGCTGAGCCTTTAAATGGTTGCATGCTTATTGCTGTAAAGACACTAATAGGAAAAAGGCTAGCAATAGATTTTGCAAGCTATCGTGCAAGTAGTTTAATGAGATTAGCACACATCTCAAAGAACTCTATGGTGTGGCTTCCAGGTCGAGGTAAAGTCGCATTGTCTGCTCCCGTGGAGTCAGTGGATGAAGTCAGTGATGATGCTAAAGAGCCCTCTGCCACCTTGAGAGGGTGCACAGTGCTAGAAGTGCCAGGGACCTCTGCCCCGTCTACATCAGTCTTCATAGTGGTGCGGTAGTTGCCCACAGACCCAGACCGATGGGGGGTAGCAGTTCCAGATTTAGTTTCCAAAATATCATCTGCAGGAGACAGGTAACAAGGGATTTGGCACAATGGACGTTTTATTACATCAGCAATGCCGATCAAACTGACTTTTTGGGAAGGCACAAAGCACAAATTGATGCTTTGGTACATAAGGTGAGAGCTAAATGTTTTCTTTTTTAGTGAACATTATTATATAATGAGATTAAAATGTTATCGTATTATTATGATTATTGCATTCTTCAGTGATCTGAATCTTATATAAATCATGTGGGAACAGATGGGTGGTTTAAAAAAAAAAAAAAAGTACACTGGGGATAAGACATCTTGTGCCTTTCCCAAATACTTTCCTTCCCTTCGCTCATACCATATTAAAAGACTTCACCCTCCTTACCCGAGGGTACGAGTGTTCATACTGAGTGATTGGTTGTACTATTATTATCATTTATTATTACTTATGCATAACTTAAAATAAATCTGAACAGTAACATTTAGTTGCATTGTAATTTTTTAACTTACCATCTATGCTACGAAAGTCAAGGAGGTAGGTTCTGCTGTCCACCTGGTAAAGTTGTAGGCTCATCTTGGTTTGCATCGCAGTAATCGGATTCTTTCTTCTCACTCGTAAATAGAATGGATTCACAACCTGATCGAAGAAAAAAAAAACAAAACATCAATATTTATTTTCATTTTCAGCTAGTGATCAATTGAATGTGTTGGTCTCTTACTTTCCACTCATAGTCCAGCTGTTTCATGGCACGGCACACTTCTGTCATGATGTCATTGGGTCTGCTTTGGCTGCGAATCCCCAGGTGCCACTTGGCTCTCCTGACCCCTTGGTGTTTAGACTTCTGAGGGTTGAGTTCGTCCAGAGTGTGCCGAGGCCTTGGAGGCGTCTCTGCCAAAAGGAAGGGCACGCGTTCGGGGTGGGGCTTTATAACCACACCAAAGTGCTGATCATCCAAGAAGGTGTCAGGGGGGCTAGAGGCAAGGTAGAAATCCTTGGCTTCACTCATTATGCGACGATTGTCAATGATAAGATGATACGCAACGGCGAGCGGGTCCTGATGATTCCGGCTATATAAACAGGACAGAACTTCTTCCTCTGTGCACTCAAACTTCTCACACACTTCCTTTAAGGCTTCATCGTCAATGAGGTTGTTGCTGTAGGAAGGATCCTCTGGGAACAGGTACTTTGGTAAATCCTGCTTGAACCACTCATCCTCCCTTTTAGATTAGAATAGTAAATGTTGTAATCTCTCAGATCTTAATGAAACTAGAATCATGTTTTGAACTTACGCACCGTATTTCTTTGATGGTAGCTCTTTTCATGGGATCGACCTGCAGCATGTGTTTGAGCAGACTGATGACCGAGGGGTTCAGATACTGCGGTGTGAAAAAGATCCCATCACAAATCTTCTTAAAGAGTGTTGGCACATGGTCATCATCAAAGGGAAGAGTGCCACAAAGCAAAGCATAGAGAATGACCCCACTGCTCCAGATATCCACCTCTGGTCCAGCATATAATCTGAAGAAATAACACTGGATTATAGTGTTGTTTTAAACATAAAAAAATACACTCTCTTAAAATGCAACACCTTACCTTCCTGATATGACCTCAGGAGCAGCATAGTTTGGAGAACCACAACTTGTTCTCAGAAATTCCCCATCTGACATCATGTTTGACAGACCTGAAAGCAATATAAACACACTGCATTATATGGAGGCACTCAAAGTAAAAATTCACAGACAGCAGGCTCCACAGCCACAGCCACAGAGACATAACACCTCAAGCACGCGAGCATCTCAGAGCTTTACTTGGATCCTTATAACAAACATTTTAATTTGGTTCAAGTGGGACGAGACACATGGCTCTGGTCTTTGATAGGTGGTGGAGGGTGGACTGGATTGTCATGAGCTTAACACTTCTGCAGGACAGTTGTTACCAAAGTTAATAGGAGAGGCAGGTATGTCTCGTCTTCTTTCAGGGAATAGCGCACACCCATTGAGCAAGTGGGCAAAAGGGTTTTTCAAGTGAGCATTTCAATTTACATTAACTAAGTGGTATCAAAACATGAGCTTCTGATATTCACATGATTCGCAATACCCACCAAAGTCTGCAATCTTGGCATTCATATGTGCATCAAGGAGAACATTTTCCGGTTTGAGGTCTCTGTGCACCACCATGTGTCTGTGGCAGTAATCCACAGCAGAAATTATCTGCTGGAACAAGCGACGGCTCTCCTTCTCATCCAACTGTCAACACAGAGGAGCTCTATTATTTCTGTGACTCATCAACACGTCGCACCACAGCTGACTGCTCTGCACATCATGTTGAGATTTTTCAGTTACTATTTGGCCATAGATTAGCTGTATTATAGACAAGTATAAATATCACTAAAATGCCACATATGTACGATAAAAGAAAAAAAGAGTAAAGCTTTACCTTTCCATTTTTACAGATATAGTCAAAAAGCTCTCCGCCCGACACATATTCCATCACCATGAAGATATCAGTGGGGGTGCTGATAACTTGATAGCTGCACAAAACAACAAAGAATATCAGTAATACAATGTAAAAGAACGCCTTCCTCTCAGGGTACACTGGTGCAGACCCGGCACCATTCGTGTTCTCAAAGGAGCTTCAAGCAGACAGAGAAGCACATGGGGACTATTCTGAGATGCTGAAATTACATGGCATCAAAACTGGAATAAGCCAAATTATTTTTCACTTTGATTTTTAAAGGGGATTCTTTCAGCTCATTTTCGTAAAATAATATAGCATCCATTAGTTCCCAAAACCTTCCTCAATATCCATCCCAAAGATTTTAGGATATGGGTTCCCCACTTAGCAATCGTATGTGTTTGTTTAAAAAAATAAAATAAAATTATACATTTGAGCAGCGTAGACTTATTATTTTATATATAGAATCTCTGTATTCTAAAGGCTGGTATCAGACACAACATTGGCTCTGATGCATTTTCAAACAAACATAGGCCAAAAAATAAAAAATAGGCCTGAATGGTGCCAGTACCAGGTAATTGGTGTATTGTGGCTGGAGATCATAGTATGTAAAAAAAACAACAACAATTATATATATATCAGGAAATCAGGAAAAGAGACATAACAGTCAAACACACACGTGTCATTGGACATTACTCACTGTTTTGGAGGCTTTCAAGGCAAAAACTCAGAATAAGCTAACTGAGGTTACAAATATGCACTAAATACATTTAAATCACATATGATATTTTAAAAGCTTTATCTAAATTCACACAAATGAATACAAATAATAACAGATTTACCACTGAGGTCTCACAACCGTAGCAAAGAAATAAATGATTGACGACTACAACTCAAAATACAAATAATTCAAAGCCTCAAATGAACACTGTTATAATGCCTTTAAGTAACTTAAATGTGAATCTGTTCTATTAATAGTCTTAAATATTATTGGCAAGCATATGAACCATAAATAAACTCAACATTGTCATTTGTCATTATAGCATAAATATGAAAAAGAAAGATTATAATTATTATAATGTTATAATGAAGCATATTCAGTGCAGGTGAGGTCCAGCCTGGACTCTGCCCCAGAGTACTGAAACTGTACAAGATGGTATCTCTCTCAGTCTCACACAAGCAAACACAGTTTACATTCCTGTGCATGCATGATATGAAACTGCTATTTTAGGGAGAGCACAATTCCTGAGTTTAGTTAATGTCTGCTAATTTCCCTGGGAATTATTTGGTTTCTAAAACTAACAATCTTTCAGCAGCTTTTATGGATAAAATATTTATAGATTCTGACAACCATGGCAATCACTGACAGATAAAGCCCTTATTTATGGATGTAAAATAGAAGTCCAAAAATAGCTCAGTTGGAGACATGAATACACATTTAAGGAATTAAAGAAAAGTGAAGAGGTGTAATGAAGGACTTACAGTTTAATTATGTGAGGATGCCTGAAAAGCTTGAGGTTCTGTATCTCCCTGCGGATCTTCCCCACAACATCTAAACTGCGAATCTTTTGCCTATTCAGAATCTTCACAGCCACTTGGTGCTTGGTCAGTTCATGTTGGCCCACTAAGAAACAAAAGGCAAGGCAAAACATTAGATCAAACTGCTCGAAGCAATTATTAATAAAATACACACTGGCATGACACAGATTTTAATGGCTGTCGACTGATTTAGGTAAACTAATCTAAACTGGCACCAAACACACACTAAACACTAGGTCTAAATGAAACATGCCTGAAACATGTCTGAAACATTCCTGAAACATGCCCACTGTGCCCCCTGTTTACAGCCCCGGGCATCAGTTCATTTTAACACAGCTCCTTCCTCTCTGTGCCATCCTTAAGTGGACTCGGTTGCACATTCGCTGCTTGAAGAGTACAAAGTCGAGCGGTAGTTACTTTGACAAATTATAGTGGGAGGACACCTCCGTGGTTAATTTGTACCCAGTGTGGCGAACAGCATGGGTTACAGATTGAGAGTTACTTCCCGGTACGATCCTGGTTTTGACTTGTGGCTCGTTGTTCCGCTCAATACGCAGTGAGCTACACTGAGTGAATAAAGATCCTGTTGTAAACAACCACAAATCTTCTTGACACCATTAACATCTATCCCATATGAATAAAAATGTAAACACGCCCGTTTTTGTTTAACTAAGAAGACAAGTGACAGGACAACAAGTGTGTTAACTTCCAAGCGGTACAAGTTAGCTTTCCTGATGCTAAATTAGCAATGAGCTAATAGCCACCATCTTTCAGTTTGCAGCACGCACTTGTAACATACCTTTAACCTTCCCAAATGTTCCCACTCCGAGAGTGTCACCCAGAATATAATGTCCAATCTTAACTCTTCCTTCATGTTTGGTTTTGTCTGTCGCCATCTTCCCGCAGTGGCCTTGCGGCAGGGTTATATGCGGCGGGCAGAGATGGTCCGAGCTGGGGACGTGCGTCTGTAGTTGAGCCGCGGCGCCTCTCAGGAGCTCGGCCGCCGGAGGGAGGCTGCGCCGCGCAGCCGTGATTCGCCAAACACCTCGCCGCGTAATGCGATGCGTTCACTGTTCATTGGAAATTACCAAAAGCAAAATAGAAATTTATCAAGCTGTATTTATGACGAAAACCTAGACAACAGAGAGCTTACAAACAAGGCCAAAACGAAGTGAAGCTTTTGGATTAAAACAAAACAAAACAAAACAAAACCAAACCCAAAACATGATTAAACACAGCCTCTGCTTGTTACCAGTAGACTATGTCCTTTCTACAAATTTGGAGGCTTTATAAAATCCTTTTATAATGTTCCGTGTGTTTGTATTTTTTTGCGTTGCAATGAAAGAATAAGTATTCTTTTTTACCATAAATGTTTACAGTAGCTAATTAAATTTGATTTCCGCAAACTATATTTTGACCAGTAGATGTCAGTGTCGTTACAAAATACTAGGGATAGGGCAGCGCTTAAACGATGGGTTAAACCCCATGTTTACACAGCATGCATTATGTCATTTATTGTTTTAAAAGATGTCTGTGTAATCCCTCAGTTGTCCTAGAAAGTAGGCACAAGAAAGTTATTTTCTGTCAACTGGATGCAAGTTTTTTTGTGTCAGTTTCATAAACTGACAGCCAACTTGTGTCCAGTTGACATAAAAAAATGTTCTCTTGCTATGTTTTGATATAATTTTTTACCTACCAAATGATGACAGAATTATACAGTTTTTTAAATGTTTTTATTACTTTGGTGTCTGCATTTTAATGTGTATCTTGCAAAGAGTTAAATCATTTTAAAGCAGACTGCCTTTAATCTATAAAAATGGGTGGGTAAAAATAACTAAAATTCACACAATTGTGGAAAAAAAGACAAATTGAGGCACAACAAAAGAAAACAAAAACAATAACATTTGACTTAACTGTGGATGAGAATGCAGTAAGAACACAAAATCACTTAATGTAAGACAAGGTTAGAAAATGTTAAGAAAATCCCCATTAAATATATGTACAACATACAGAATTTAATCAACAATTCATGTTTAAAAAGACAAATGTTAACATGTTAACAACAATTCTACCAACTGAATTGAACCTTATGCATTTCCTCAAACAAGTTGCATGTGAGGCACTTGGAGAAAATGATTGTATAGAATGTTACTTATATGTGTAACTACTGACATTTCAACATGAGATCAACATTGTCATCCGAGTTGTCCATCTGAGGTTGAAGACAGAAAGAAATTGTTAAAAACATTCAGTAGTTACCCATAACAACTGGATCAGTATTCTTTCAAGCTTCTCAATAGGCCTATATATGTAGAGCAACCGTGCCTAACCTGAAGCATAGTTACACAAAAGAGCCTATCAAAAAGACTGAGCACATTGGAAAAAAGTGTTTAAGATAAAATTATTCAATGCATTTAAACAGCATCTTGTAAAAATAATAATGATACATTTCCCTTAGAATGCAATTATAAAAACACAACTTCCACAACTAGTCTTGCTACATATTAAAAATAAATGGGTAAAAGATATTCACAGTCCAACATGAAGTAAATCCAGGTGCCTTTCAAATACACAACACTGGGGCCATTTATAATAAAAGTCACAAAGTTCAAATCCTCACAGACTTTTCTCGCACTACAACAACACTCAAGGTGATGGAAGAAGAAAGGCTCAATTACACAAGACGACCAACAGTCCTTCCACTGTAGGCTGGAGACATCTGGGCTTAAGGCAGACTGGCAATGTCCCGCTTTGGAGGGGGCCCTGAAGGCTTGGACGGAGAGCCATTAGCCTTGTCCTCAAAGATTAAGACACTGAAAAATATTTGAATTCAGTCAAAAATACAGAAACATGAAAAAGCATGAATCACAAAACTAATACTTTTACAAATACTGCTCTTTAAGACATTAGATACAAATATGTGATGTTATGGCGCGTTTCTTTTCTTTTCTTTTTTTTTAAACAGATTGTTCAGTTAAATATAGAGTTAGATAACAAAAGGGCACATTAAGCACCACCCAAACTTGTGTAGTAAGGCCAAAATGAAGGTAATGATGATGAATTGGCGAATGACACTGCAAAATACAGTACAGCATTGCTCCTGACAATTTACTTTAGACTGAATGTGTAATGATTATTCATTATTTTGAAGTTTTAACACAATGATGAGGTATAAATTCATTTAAATTTTGAAACATTCTAACACAAAGCGACTCTGTTGTCTGTTCATAAAGCATGGAGTTGTGTTTTGTTTCAGTCGCAGAACATACAAACCCTGCATATTTAGGGTAGGGATATTTAGAGTTCTTCTCTCAAACAAAAAACACTCTGCTCCACCTTGTGATGTCATGTGATAATACAGGAAGCGCTCCCCCCGCTCCCAAACGCCACCTTAACAAGGGGGAGGGGTTTGAGTGCCCGAATGATCCAGGGAGCCATATTGTCGGGGGCTTCATGCTCCTGGTAGGGTCACCCAAGGCAAACAGGTCCTGGGGGACGGGTCAGACTAAGAGTGGTTCAGAAGCCCCTTATGAAGAAAACCACGCAGAGGCCAGCTTCGTCACCCCGATTGGCATTACCGGGGCCCCACCCTGGAGTACGACATGGGGCCGTCCATAAGGGGCCAGTGCAGAGAGATCTGGGGGGCGGTTGAAGGCGGGGACCTCGACGACCGAATCTCCAGACATGGAGACTGGCTCTGGGGACGCTCAACCAAAGGTTGAGCAAGGTGACACTCCAGGTTGAGCGTTACTGACTAGATATAGTCGGCCTCACCTCCACGCACAGCGTGGCCTCTGGAGAGGGCCACACCTTGAGTGGCCACACACCTTGCGTGGCCACACCTTGAGAGGGGCTGGATTCTCCATTTCTCTGGAGTTGCCCGTGGGGAGCGGCATTGGGCCGGTGTGGCCCTGCTCATAGCCCCACAGCTCAGTGGGTGTTGGAGTTTACCCTGGTGAACAAGAGGGTCACGTCCCTGCACCTTCGGGTTAGCGACAGGTCTCTCACTGTTGTTTCGGCCTATGGGCCAAAGAGCAGTGCCGAGTACCCAACCTTTTTTGGAGTCCCTGGAAGGGATTGCACCGACCGGGGGCTCTGTTGTTCTACTGGGAGACTTCAACGCTCATGTGGGCAACGACAGTGACACTCACTTGGAGAGGGGTGATTGGGAGGAACGGCCTTCCTGATCTGAACCCGAGTCTACAACGAACACCATGTTTGAGCACAAGGGTGTCAATAAGTGCATGTGGCACCAGGACACCCTTGGCTGGAGGTCAATGATCGTTAGAGATGGGGTGAGGAGCTCAGTCACACGGGAGGAGCTCAGAGTAAAGCTGCTGCTCCTCCAGCAGGCCCCCGGGAAGACCCAGGACACGCTGGAGGGACTACATCTCCCGGCTGGCCTGGGAACGCCTCGGGGTTCCCCCGGAGGAGCTGGAGGAAGTGGCCGGGGTGAAGGAAGTCTGGCAGTCCCTGCTTAGACTGATGCCCCCGCGACCCAGCCCCGGAAAAGCGGAAAAAAAAATGGATGGATGAAACAAAACACAACCCCAGGTATGATTTGAAAAGCTAGCAACATTAACATGTTTTCAATTGTAAGTAATATAGGACCTTTAAAGAAAGCCAAAATGTCAAAATAGAACTGAAAATAGTTGTTAAAGCTGTGCTACTAAGATGAATGAAGAATCTGACAGGAGCTATTCTTACTGACGGTCTTTAATTTCTTTTTTTGGGAAACTTCAGCAAAGCTCCACTAAGCCTGAGAGCTGTGAGAAAAATCTGGCACCATCTTAGCCTCTTTTCACATGTCAGGGCCTGATGGTTTCAGTGCAATCAGACAGGTATTGTGTTTGTGTATTTAGTTGTGAAACTGCTTTACAGTTATAACATAACACAGGTCTATATAAAGACTGAGCTTGTAGAGCAGTGTTTTAAAGTATTAAAATTGAAAAACTATCTAAGTTTTCAGACAGATATTCAGTGGGAATTATCCAGAATTTCACAACAAAGTGTTGAGAAAGTTCAACTTGTAGATTCTCTAATCTTTTGTGACAGTCACTTAATCCCCTTGGTAATTAGTTACTTAAGCGCATGATCCAAAGACAGAGCGAAAGGCTGTGACCATCAACAAACAGAATAGTAGTGAAGGATGAGGTCAGTGACATCACTACTATGACTCAAACTCTTGCAAATAATTTTGTTGACACTGGCTCAAAGTGACAGCAGATCAATATCGCATCAATAATGAGGAGAATAGGACAATACCAGAATGTTATGTGCAAGTGTACTTACAGCTTAAGCACTGCAGAGCGCTTTCCAAGCATCATCTTCACAAAGTCCCTGTAGTTGATAGTGTGGCTGACACCTCCTGTTACTTCACCAATCATTTTCTTCAATTCTAGATGAGTTTTAGGTTGTCCAAGCTTCTCCATCATCCTTTTCAGACCCATCAAATCTAAAAGAAATTCAGCAAACATTTAGCAAGAAGCAATTTATGTCAAGTTCAGCTTAAAGTTACGACGCAGTTTGCAGCTACATGTTCAGTTACATATTTGAAGACCTATTTCGTATAATGTGGACTGTGATCACTGTGGCTTACAGCAAATGAAAAAAAATATACAGAATCATTATTACAAAATATGTTATTTGATAGTTATTCTGTTCCATAGTACAAGTACATTCAATGCACATTAAGCTACATTTATTATTCTAAAAATATATATGTAAACAGTTACGCTTGTATCTTAACTTGAGCTAACCACATGTTTGGAACAGATTGGTGTCATTTTACAAACAACACTAACCTGAAATCTAAGCCTGAGTAAGAAGTGTGATCTCATGGCCCAGATAACACACGCGTGTTTGATTACTGTGTTTTGACGTCGGCCTTCACATGGCTCAATACACAAGTGCTGAATACACAAGTGCTGCTGCATTTTGATTGTAAATGTACTCACCAATCTCTCCTTCATCGTTCAGGTCAAATTCTGCATATTTATCTGAAAAACCACAGGGCAAAGAATACTTAGAAACTGGGAAGACCTATTCACATGCTTAAAAGAAAAAAAATTATCTTAATAAATCTATGTTTAAAAAGTGGAAGCAAGGACATCTCTAAAAGATTTAACTTCTTGTCTTTTGTATCAAATCGATCTTTGACAGGCATGTCTACACTTGGTTAACTATAAAAACTATACACACCACACACACGTCAGGCAGTTGGCGCGACAAAAGGGAGAGTTCCACAGCTGATAATGACAGGTGTGAGTGAAAAGCAAGCAGTGCGCAGCTGAGACTGGCACAGCTGAAGCTGGCAGGACTTTAAAAGAAAAGAACTAGAACACAGTAAGAGATTCTTGATTTTGATTCAGTGTTAAATCTACTTATGGCAAATGAAGCCTGTGAGTCAAAACTGTTGATATGGTTTCAAAATGGCAAAGACGGATAGTAGAAGACCCTTTTCCCGCGTCTTTCTAAATTTCGTCACCTCTTTTCTCTGGGCCACTTTGGTCCGATTACACTTGCTATTTCAGTCTCACAATGGGAGCTCTGTATGGGGAGGCAGAGAGGAGGAAACTTAACCCTTTGAAACCCTGGGGAGTGGGACAGGACAATGCTACGCCTGTTCATCGAGTCAGAAGAGAGGCCCCCACACACATGCACGCAGCATATTTTCAAGAGAAAGATGCCTGGAGGCAGCCTGTTTATCATCTTCTTCAGCCACAGAAAATGAAGAACAAAACTCAAATCTATTGGATTTTCAATGACCTTTGACCTGTGGAATGACAGCGGTATCTGTTCAAAACAATTGCCATGTTTAACTGTTCTTGAAAGGATAGAAAGTCAGTGATTACAAGTCATTGAATATGTTTGTAACATATCAGAGAATGTAGTGATCATAATCTGAACCAGTTTAAACCTTTAACGGTTAAAAAAGCATTTTCCCGTCTGTAGGACTTGATAAGGTCCAGGATCCAGACGCCCAGACAATGAAAACAAAACTCAATTTAGACCCAAGATGTTTTTTTTCCCCCACGTTTAGATCCTTACTAGAATAAATGTGGTAATTTCAGAGTAAAATATATACTTTTGTTTAAAAAGTTTCAAAAGGAGCGCTTCCTGGACCTCCAGAGGATAATACACAGAAAAAACATAGTGGTGTCTTTGGGGAAGGGAAGTCAGTTTAAAGATGGAAAAAATCCAAGGCACTCACCGGTTGAACTTTTGTCCCCTGTCGGGACTTTTAAAGTTGTCCATTTTGACATGCCGTAAATTAATAAAGGCATTTTATTTCAACCGGTGAGTGCCTTGGATTTTTTGCATCTTTAATATACTTTTTTTTATTTAGATTACACTGC